>QTSX02003309.1:0-17502 GCA_014839935.2 Entomophthora muscae
TAAATTCAAGATGCCACATTATAAAGGTATATGTAAATTTTAACTATTTTATTGTTTACTAGATCTTTTGTGGTTCAAAATCACTAACACAAAAAACGCCATCTCAAATTTAATTTTGAGATGGCGTAAATTATAGCGTCGTTTTAAATTGGCACCACCAATTATTAGATCTTTACATTTATGTAAGCAGCTTTGTATGCTTTCATATTTGGCTTTGTTTTTTAGCTTATATAAGCTCAAGCTAAAATACTCTTTTCATATTTAATTTGGAGGACTAATTTATCCATGCTATAAATTCAGAACCTAATGATAGAATGAGATTATCAAACTTAGGTCCAAATTTTGAATCACATTTAGGTTTGCTTTTTTAATTAAATTAATCTTTTGTATCTTTAGTTGAATATTTTAATGTAGGAACTTGACACTTTGCAAAGTTGAAGGTCAACTGCATATTTCTAATGGACAGAATGAATGAACTTGAACAGATTTGAAGCATTCAAATTCATCAACTATTTTATTAAGTTTACTATGGTTTTAAATGAGACTGTCAAACCACGAACCAAATTCAAATCATCTTTGAATGCCACTAGTAAACCATAAATAATAATTGGGTGAACTGAATACAAATTTAATATACAGTAAGCACACTAGAAACACCAATCAAATCAAGAAGCTCTACCAAAACTAAAATCAAACTAAAATTCAATCTCAATAACCATGTTTAGACATAAAAAGTGATTAAACTTTAAAATTATCCAACCCCAGAAATGTACAATATTATACACCCCAAATCATAGATATAGAAATTCTGTTATTATTCAAGGCTAAATCAAGAGAAAATAACTACTCACAACTAAACCAAAACCTAAATAAATACATATTTAATCTAAAATATATTTTTTTACTTTATTTTTATGGACAGACAATTCACGCATTTCCAACCCGCTCCTGCACAAACTTGTGGGGCAGCCTGTCCACAAGAGAGTCCCAGAGAGTCCAAAAATAGATATAGAACACATAATATATATGTCATGCCAATTCACAGGCCTCCCAAGGCGTCAGCCAACCATCTCCCACATCACAGGCCAGGAACAGCAGCCTGAATCCCAGAAATGCCACTCTCACAACCTGGTCACCAAAGTCTCCCATACCAGGGCTACCTGGAGTTTGAATGAGGCCGCTTTTCACATCCACCGTGTACCCAGTTGTAACACAGCCCACACCAGGATCTCAGGGTTGCCAGTTCCTGGCCTGCATTTTTGAATAACATTTTTATGAGTCATTGGTCACCACTGAAGAGCCATCTGCACCTGTGATGTATGCCACCATTGACAATGCCACCAAAGGCAAGCAAGAGTGATCCCATCTTCTACACAAAGGTTCCTCATGCTGCTAAGCCTAATAGCTTGGATGTCACAACACTACCAGGGAAGGTGTCAGTTGACAGATAGCAGAGTGTGAAGCTTTCCTTAATTGCCTAAATAGAGGAACCAAGTTTAGGATATTGCGTTCCAATTTGGTGTCACAGCCAGATATGTTACACCTCTCACACCAAATATGGTGACACCAGTCAAATTGCAAATTCACAAAGGCCAAACATCAGCCAAACTCAGCCTGTGTACATTAATCTAATCAAGCAGTGGGTAGCCAAGGATTTTCATCTGTATTCTCTTTCTGTCTAAGCAATGCTGGCCACAGATTTCAGGCTTTCTGTTTAAAAATCCTTGTATATAAAACCATGGTTAATCTGGGCTTCTTATGAAAATTATTAGGTATTTCTCTGTACAATAGAGACAGTTAGAAGACCATCAAGAATTGCCACATTTACACTAAAATTTATCTGGCTATAAAGCAATAACTGACAATGTCCACCCTTCTATATAGACAAACCTTCACTTTTCTTCTCATTCAGAGCTAGGCATGAGTAGGTCAAAAGGGGTCTAAGAATAGTGTATTATCAGGGGCAACTATCTGGTCCCAAACAGATTCAATGGTAGTGCTTTTGGACCCTGTGGTTTATATCAGTATCAGTTAATTAAGGGTTCTTTATGTCGATACCCTTGATTTTCTCTGATTTGTCAAGGAATACTTGTGAATTGTTGTGGTGTGGACTGTTGGTTGATTTTTATAAAAGTCAGTCCCATGATAATGGTTCTATCACTATACCTGTGCAAGACGTGAAACCTAGTGAAATTTCAAATTATTCTAGGGGTAAAAACTTGTATTTGTTTAATAAAAAACTAAGTATATATAGTAGTGAGAGTAAAAGTTGGTAGAAGAAATGGGGAAATTAGGCAGTTTGAGCATTGCTAATATTGGGCATCAATATCAATAAAGATGATTAAAATTAATCCCAGAGTTATAGATTGATTGATCAGATAATTGTTGTAAGCTCCATTTAGTATTCTGGACTCAAAGATTGAGGGTGTACTAAACATGTAGTTAATGGCTCCGGTTACTAACCATCCAGAGCCTTCAATTGAGTTATTTTCCAAGACACTGAGTTCAATCCAGGAAGTACTTACATTCACAAGTTCTCAACCAATCAGCTGCCCAATTGCTCAATGCGTAAAAATCAAGATCTGACTTCTAAATTAATTTCCACCAATCATTGTTTTTAGCACATTTGCAACAAAGAGCCTGAAGACCCAACTCAAACATTATAAAATAATAATGCTGACAAGATTCCTTTATAATAGTTCTGAGTTATTTTGCACTTTTGCATTACAGCGCCACAATTATTTAAATATTTAGTACAGGAGACTCACTTAATAAATCATATGTGAATATATGAGTAGTACAATATCAGAAGAGCCAGGACTGAAATGGAAACATAATTTTTGTCAAATAATGGTTCCTGAACACACAGAAGTATTTGCAGATTAAAAGATGATTTTATTGTAATTAAAATTCTTTTATACCTTCTCAAAGGTTAACCCCTGGGCTGCTTGCAATGTCTTCTAGGACATTATAAAACACCCTATTATAGGGTAGTCAGTAATCTAGGTCTGGTGCTTATTGCACGTCAACCAATATACCATATTTTTTCACCCGGCACAGGTGGCCCTTGCTGGCATGGATTAGTTTAGTAGCCAGGATCACTTCTTTCTATCCTGAACATACTTCAGTTTCAATGCTTAATAATATGATTAATATGGGAATTTTGAGATGACGGGGAATCAAACCCAGCGTCTTGGCAATTTGATGGTGAAGCAAAGAGTACTTTGGCGCTCACAATATTTGTAAGGTGGTGCTTGTACAATTTTCAGTTGGTGCAGCGGCGTCTGACGTACAATTATTTCAGTTCTTGGTGCCTAGTTTAAATTAGGCCTGCCTGCAGCTTTTCCAAAGTGGAGCAGTGGCAAATCCTGTATCAGCTAAGAGCTGCACTAGCGCTTATCATTGGCTGATTTGTGGTTCAAGTCAGCAGACTGCTGCTGGTCTAATACACATATATTTTATATTACTAATTTATGAGGTTGGTCTACTGAGATCCTAATCTGTGAGCTCCATCATAATTGGCATTATTTCTTGGTCAAAAATCCCAACATGAGTTTAGCCCAATAAATAAAAATTAAATTCTATTTATTTTATTTTGAAGCGCATCTAAGTCTTGTTATCTAGTTTTTCCGACAGAGACCTATCAAACCTTATGGGCCCTACATAATGATCACCTTTTCTACTAAGAAATAAAGATGTCCCTGTTCAATTTCTTCTTGGGCCCTACTGGGTTTTTTACTCTTTGTTGCCTTCCTACTGGTTTTCTATTAAACACTCAGTAAAATAACAAACCTCAACTTTCAACCAAAAATATCTCTATTAAGTCTCCAAGACTCTACTATGCTCAATGATACTCTTGCCTGTATATATTTATGGCTCACTTCATTTTACAATTTTGATTTATAGTGTCACTTTATGAGCCAGATTTGGCCATGATATGAGGTCTTTTATTTTATAACTTTTGTCAAGTTTTTTATATTGAATTTAAAATGATACAAAAGAGATAAAATTCAAGGACTAATAATTTAAGTCTCAACCAATATTTCCTATTTTGTTGATATTTATGCTAAGACTTTGTTTCATTGTTTGTTTCTTCTTTACCATCTTTGTCATTATATTTTTGCAAATACTGAACCATTTTAGCCCAAACTGATGTCAGCCAAAAGTCCTCATTTCCAGCTTTCAGAACCTTACCCTGAAAATATATTCTGATTAAAATTCCGTGATTTAATATCTCCTAAATGTATTTTAATTACTATCCTCTTTATATAAAATCAGGTATAGAAGCTTGGTATATTGATTAAAAAATTTAATCTTCTCAAGTTTAGGCTCACCAATTGTCAGGAAATTCTGATTAATTAGGACTGACTAACTATTTTCACCATAAAATTCAGTAAAAAATAGACAGAACACAGCCAGAGTATAAAACTCTACTCCATGATGTAACAAGGGCCACCAGCTAGACTCAACACTACTTATACATTGATTTATTAGGATCTAAAAATAAATTTTTCAAATTTGAGGCAAACTTGAACACTGAAGGAACAGGGGAATCTGTAAAGCCTGACTGTGTAGACACAGCAAAACTTACTTCTATAATAAACTGATGAAAATAAATAGCAAGCTTGATAGAACTTCAATGATAGATTAAGCTGTCAAATATTTAAAGGGAGATTTATAGTAAAATCAATAATGAGGAGGAATCTAAGGTGAAATATAGGTACATTGTGCACAATGAACTTGCAGTTCTTAATTACAAGGTCTTGTGTTCCAGTTGATTGGACATGGGATTTGGGCTCTTAAAGGCTGGTTTTAGGAACCAATGCCAGAAATGAAAGAGCTTTAACATGAGTGGTTGATCAATCATTTTTTTTCTTATTTGCTGGGATACACTTGCATGGATGACACTATTTCATGCAGTGGGATTTCATGTAGGGGGGATTGCTTTTTCTCAATTTAGCTCACAATTGGCCTTTTCAACCTGGTTTGCTCTACTAAGACAAATCATAGGCACTTTCAAGAGCACCTGGAATGCAGGTTTGGGCATTGATATTCAGTGATTGACGACAGAGATAATATTTCATGATTACATTATCTAGCAACCACGACATCATGCCAATGAAGCAGTGGAATCCAATCTGGCATTTTACCTCCCCTTTCGCACTGGAATTTGATTATTTTTGTTTGATCCTGACTCAGAGCCACGTCAAAAGTGACCCCTGAAAACCACCTGAGAATCACAAGGAATGCACCACTATCAGATTAATTCAAGAACAATAATTTGGAGAAACTTCATATTGATAGACAAAAGCTGTCAACGAAGATCTAATTCTCCAAGAAATGCGACAGAGCACCGCTCACTCAACACACATTCCACTGATCATAAGACAGGACCCAGCCAATGATTGTCACTTATTTGATCTCAACTAAGTCAAGAAAATATCCATGTTGTGGGGAAACAACATAAGATATTGCCTCATTCTAAAGCTATAAGAATAGGAATCCACCTGAAAGGAATAACTCCAAATCTTAGGCCAAAGCCCTTAATTAACCCGTGATAACCAAACCAACGGAAACCAAAATCATCAAAAAGGTCTAATTGGCCCAGTAGGAAAATCCCCTCAAACGAACCTTCAAGAGATAGTACCCTACCAGATACATCCCAAAGAAGAGGACAGCTTTGGCAACCAAGCAAATCTTGGCTTCAGGAGGTGGAGTAGTGGAGTGGCGTTATGAAATTTTCTTCCAATGTCCAAAAAACACTTAAACCAACCACTAGCATGGAACCTCTTGGAAAGAATCATCTGATAAAGAGTTGGACCAACCAGTGGTACAGATTAGTTCTTCAAGGAAATGAGACATCAGACAGAAAGGGAATTAGCAACCAGAAAAAGAAACAATTTCCTCTCATGGTCCAAGAGAACTTCAAAAAATAAAATTTGTGAGATAGAATAGAAAAAAAGATAATCTTTATGTTGGAACAAGAAAGATAATCAAAATCGGCTAAATATGCTTTGCAAGATAAAATAAGAGTGAATGTAAGGTGCCCTACCTGGGACTCAACTTCAAATCATCACTAAATGCTTTTGGATCTCCCAACTACACCAGATATTTCCCAAATATTTACTAAAACCCCCACACAGGTCCCCCAATTAAGTGCAATTAGTTTGAAGATGACTCACCCTAATTCATCCAAGAATTCCTCTGTGTAAAATATCATGACAAGAGCGGCTGATAGCAGTGGTAATTGCATTCAAGACAGGTTTCTCAATTTTTAACGAGTCAGTTTTTCCTTAGATTTTACCCATTTGGACTTTCCAGTTTCCTTCCTCAAGTAGATGCAACTATATTTCTCCACTAGTATTCAGGTTCTAGATATTCAACTCCCCACCCAAATTCGATTTCCTCCTTAAAATGAATGTAAGAGTATGAAAGACCTTGCTTCATCATTCTCGAAACCAAAAGTTCAAATCACTTAAATCTAATTTGGCCATTTGGTTTTTTTCATTGTTTTTGGTGAACAGTTAACTCCTTCCTCTCCTTTCCTCCAGGATTGCTAGGCAACAACCTTTAAGTAGATGCGAAACTGAAATTTGTATTGTGGTAAAGAGCTTGGTTTTATTCTTCTAACCTGCTCCCAATTCTCCCATAATGAAGCCACTTCCGGCTTTTGTTTTTGCCAATAGTTGAGATTGCTAGCTGGCTCTCGTGAATTTAGCAACACTAAAAAAACAAATTCCAAAGCCCTGCCCATCCTGCACCTTCCCAGCCATCTTCACCCCCAATACCTTGCTCAGGGGTTTCACCCCGTTGGTTCCCTTCCCCATGCCTCTCTGCTCTTCCTGGTCCTTCCTGTTTCCCTGGTTGATATAAGTTCAATCACTTTGGGTCTTTTTTCCCCATGAATGCAGGCAACTTTAGATAAACTTTCCACAATCAGAGTGTCTTAGGCGTTATTTAGGCGTGTTGGCACAAACCTGTTACTTTGCTGTTTCAGGGTTCTTCTTAGTTGCTGCACGCTAGCCTACCTTGGACTCATTTGTTAGGTAGATAAATTTGTTCTTGCCCAGCATAAAGATATATCCCACCTCCTTGGCTTAAAAAAGAAAATTTGAATCAACCAATTAGATCACCCCCACACCCCTTTTCCTATGTTTGCCCACCCAAATTTTTTATTGGCCCCCCTTGACACTCCATGCAGCCTGCCCATTGCTTGGAAAGATTGACCATATTTCAAAAAAGTATTTTATTTACCTTACTTTGGCCCAATTGATCCTCAAATGTCTGGATCCATTCGTATGGCTGCCTACCCCCATGAATGGCAGCTGGGTGATTTAGTGCTCCTTTTTTGCAGGATGTATGATTTTGTTGTGGTTTGCTTTCCTGTGCCATCTTGTCTTGCAAACGCATTTGCAACAACCCAACACATCCACTCAAGCTTACCAGAGCTTTTTTTACTATAATTTGCTTTGTTTTGGCTACATTTCTATCACTTCATGCCTGGTCAGATCTTCAGTTGTTACTACCTTCTGTTGCAACTTATTGATTTTGCAGTTAATCTGTAGTTTGATTTGTTCTTCTACTTGTAGTTCTGCTTTCATTCCTGTCCTGTACTGTGTTAATTGGCAACTATTACCTTGTTAGATTTGGGATTTAATTACCCCCATCATGATACCTAATATCACTGCTGGTATGAACACTTTACATTTTGTGCCTTCTTTCCAGCTCCAGTTATATTCTTCTGAAGCTTGTTGGCAAGAAATGGGTTTTTTTATTTGATCTAAATCTGTAGATTGCCTTTGGTTGGCTTGAAATTTTGATCCCCTCTGTCCCCCACTTAATCATTGCTTGATTTGTTTAATTCTTTTGGAAGTCTTCCAAGATAATATCGAATGAGATTTAATCTCAGGTTGTGGTCAAATTAAATTACCACACCTTTGCTCTGCTTCCGTTTCCCTGTTTGTCTGTCCTTCCTCTCCTGTCCAATGTCCCTATCCTCATTTTGCAGTCATCTTGAAATATAGATTGGATAAGATTTAGTCTCATGTTGGCCATCAGTTTGGACAATTCATCCTGATTCTGATTTTGGGCTTTCCCCTGTCCTGTCCCTGTCATTTCCTTCTCCAGTCTTGCAGTGTTATTATCCTTATTGGGCAGTCATTTTGAAATAATAGATTGTATGAGATTTAGTCTCATGTCAGCCATCAGTTTGGAGGCTCACCTGGTCCTGGTTTTGGGCTTTCCCCATCCTATCTCTGTCCTTGCTCTATCTTCTCTGATCTTGTTGTGCTCTTATCCTTATTTAGAAGTCATCTTGAAACAATAGATTGTATGAGATTTAGTCTCATGTCAGCCATCAGTTTGGATAGCTTACTTCTTGGCTTTGGTTTGTGTGCTCCTTTGTGTCCCTGCCCCTATACTCCAGTCCCCTCCCTCTGTCCTAGCAGTGGAAAACTTAAATTTGATCTGTCCCCCCTGCTCCTATCATTATCCTGGCCACAATCAATTGCTAGGTTTTTCACAATTTAGTGAGAACTCCACCAGTGACTCCTGATTGCCACTCAGGAAGGATGTCTCATCTGGTCCCTCCAAAAATATGTACCTCATGTATGCCTCCCTTATAACTAGCTCCTAAATTGGCTGTTTGAAGATCTCCTAATCTGGCTGGTGACTCTTTCATTTCTAGCCCCTGGCTGGCTCCTGCTCCTTTAAATAGGAAAAGATAATGTAAAGTTACTGTCAGGAATATTCCTGACATAAATCAAATTATTAACAAGGAACAATGCTGGAAAATAAAAGAAGATTTTCCAGTCAAAGAGGCAAAATTTAATGAGGACTTTCCTCCTTTAATTGGGGGGAAATAAAAATCAAACAAAAGACAAAACAGAACTTAAAAACTGCTGGAACAATTTAACATCCAAGCAGGCGCCCGCTACAACTGCCAGCACCCTCCGCCAGCCTCCCTGCGCCCAGCCAGCTCCGCCCTGCCCCCTCTCCCACCACCCCCCCAGCTCCCCACCCACCTGCTCCCTGGTCTCCAGTTGTCTACCAGCCAGCCACCTGGGTCCCAGGCCCTATCCCACAACCAATCAGATGTCCCCACCACATGTAGCCAATCAAAAAAGTCCCTGCCTTGCAAGGAAAAAATGATGATTAATTCTTGCCCTTCAGAAGAAGGACAAATTCAGGGTTCAGATGCTGTGGAATATTCTGACTCCCCAGAAGATGAGAAAATTCAGGTTCCAAAATTGAAGAACAATTCACCTTCAGACCAATGGGCTTCAAGGGACCAAATCACATGCTTGGGTCCAGACCCCAGTAAGACTAAGCCTCCCAAGACAAAAATAGAACTTGGAAACTCCATGAATTTTCAGCACCACCTGACTTCACTTCCAGGGAAAATCATTGGCTCCAGGCAAGAGTGGCCAAACCCCCAACAGATTGTCAGGGAACAAGAATTTGACCACCTGCTCAAACCCCAATTCCCAATTACCTTGTCCAAACTTTTTGGTTCCCCATCCCTTGCTTCCATTCCCACTTGCAAAGTTTTTCAAGTGGGAAGCACTATAAATAGGCGCCCCTCAGTAATAGCTTGTGCTATTATTGAGATTAATACTGTCAAATCTGAGGCTGTGGTTTTTTCTCTCCGTGTTCCTTCTTCTCTTGGAATCGGCCTGTGCTTTGCTCCTGTGTCCGTCTTTGTTTCTGAAGGTCTCTGCTGGGCCCAACCCAGGGTTTGGCGTTCTTCCTCTTCTGTTGTTCTGGGTTGTCTCTTTTTTCTTAGTATTTCTGTTGCACTTCTCTTTTGCTCTCTATAGCCTGAGAGGTCTTTAGGAATGGCTTGGTCTTTCGGTCAATCGTCTCGCTTTTTTCTATGGCTGCTTTAGGCGGCCCCCTCCTCTTTTTCTGGTTGCTCCACCTAGAAGGCTGAAGTGCTTAGTCACCGGCGGGGCCCCCTTTTCGGGTGTTTTGTGGGCTCCTTGTCTTCCTCGCTTCTGTTTGTTCTGCCCCCCCTGTCTCTTTTCCTGCCTGCCTGGCCCTTCCGCTCTCCCGTTGGCTCTTTCCGGTGTTGTTCTTTCGCTCTCTTCTGGCTCGGGCCTTTTTCTTGGTGTTTGGCCCTGACCGTCCTTTGCTCCTCTTGCGTGCTTTTTTGGGCCCTCTTTTCTGTCTTTTTTGTTTTTTGTGTGCTTTGGGTCTTGATGGGGGCTTTATGGCTTTGCTGTTCCTTCTTTTGTTTTGTTTGTTAATGCCGGTTGTTTGGTCTTGTTCTCTCCTGCCCCGGCCTGCTCTTCTGTTGAACTTCCAAAGGTGTTGCCTGGCCTGCATTTGGTTAAATCCGTTATTTCTTCCCAATCCTGACAAATACCCTCAATAAAGTGAAATCTTACTTAAAAACAAATTAAGTCAACTTTATTTGTTAAGCCCCAGCCAACCTCCCTCCAATCCAAGGAAGATGAACCACCTCATCTTCACAGCTATACTCACAGCTTACCTTGGGATTGGGGGTTACCAACAGGGATCAGAGTTCTTTGGGCCCTTGCCAGAGGGGCTGGGTCATGACCCTTCTTTGACCCTGGACAACTAAACTCCTCACACACTGGTCTCTGGCCTCCTCTGGTGTCCCCGCATTTCACACTGTCTATTGTGGTGTACACCGCTCTGTACTACATCTTAACCTACTTCACCAGAAACTTCAGAAGATACAACATCCACGCTAAAGTCTTCTGTTGGTTAATGACCATATACCCAATTGTCACCACCTTGACTGGGTTTCAATTTGTCAACCTCCTGTCATACATGCTACAAGTAGTACCTATCATCTCTGGGTATTACAGTTACGCCTCTACCTTGGGCCTCTACTTCAATTCTCATCAGATGCTTGGGGATCTCTACCAACTTGCGCCTGGATATTTCCCAAAGATTTACTGAAAAAAACCCAATAAAGGTCCTCACACTATAATTGCAGAATTAGTTTGAAGATGACCCACCTAATTCACCCAAGAGACACCTCTGGTTAAATATCATGTGCAAGAGCGGCTGAGAGCAGTGGTAATTGCATTCAAGACAGGTTCCTAAATTTTTAGTTGAGTCAGTTTTCCCTTTGATTTTGTCCATTTGAATTTTTCCAGATTTTCCTGCCTCAAGAGATGCATCCATATTCTCTCATATCATTGGTCATTCAGTTTTGGATATTCAACTTCCCATCCAAATTCCATCCCCTTCCTTTAAATGAATGCAATAGTTATAAAAGACCTTGCTTCATCGTTCTCTAAATTAATAAAGTTCAAAATTTGTTAGTCTAATTTGACCATTTGGTTTTTTCTGTTGCTTTTGGTTTTCAGTCAATTCCTTTCTCCCCTTTGGCCTCCCAGGAATTGCTGGCAACAATCTTTTGGTTGTAACTAAAACCCACAATTTTTATTGTGGTTGAGAGCTTGGTTTTATTTTCTACTAACCTGCTCCCCAATTCTCAAAAGAGGATCATTGGGGATAAAAGAGTGTTAAAAATCAGGTTTCTTAAAGAAAAAACCTTCTGAGAGGTTTCTAACAAGAGTTTTCTTAACCAGATTGGTTAACAACCCAAGAAACCAAGAGAAGTGAAAATAACAGAGGAAACAGAACCATATGTTAAGTTATACACATTTAAAGAAGCAGAGTTGCATGTAGTTTGGGAAGAAGAGAGTGTCAAGAACTGCTAGTGTGATTATTGGGGATAAATGCAAAAATTGCTGAAGGAACAGCCAATCAAAGTCTGAGTGGTTGGTGACGTTTGTGTTGATTATATTAACCTTTCTTATTTTAGGATTGAAGTCAAAAGCAAAAGTCAAATGAATCAATCCCTTCCAGATAGATAAAACATATTTAAACACTTCACTAACATTAGCGCTAATGTTTTCAAGGATTTCCAGAGTTTGAATTTTGTCTGGGCCCATAGTTATGTTAATTGGATCCAGTTTAAGTTCTTTGTTGGAGATTTGTGATAACCCAAGTTGGGAAAGTAAAATATTGTTAATTGAATCATCATTCTGGTAGTCAGGGGAGAATTCCCTGACAGTTATTCAGGTTTAGAACTACAGCTCTGGGGGTTGAAACTAGTAGCTTGAGGATGATAGTCTAGCTAGTAAGAGTTAATAGCAACCAGACACTAGTCTGATCATAGCACAAATATGCTATAAAAAGCCCTTTCAAGCAGGCTTGGAAGTCAGTCAATTTTACACCAATCACATTACTGTAGATAACTTTGCAGTTGTATCAAATATCAGCAAGAGCTAATTGTTGATATTTTCAGGATCTCTTAAGCCACCTTCCGCCCAAAGCTACTGGTGCCTCATCTCTTGACTAGATAATCCTTAGTTTCTGCCTCCAGTGATTAGCAGATGGAGCTCAGTCAGTCACTGCTTAACTCTCACACCACCAATAGGAAGCACATCTGTCATCATACAGATTTACCTTTTTCAACAACCTTTCCAAAGATGTCTTCACATCAATCTAATAAACATAATCAATTTTCACGATACCAAACTTTTGACAGCAATAAAAATGTTGTCTTAATCCTAGCTGCATCCTTTATCCTTGGTAGATAGCAATTATTGGTGATAGTTAAGCCCAGGCTTTGGTACAACTGCAGCTTCTGTTGAAAAAGTCTGAAGTCTTACACAAAATTTATAAATGAAGCCAGGCTTGATCCCAGTGTTGAGTATATAGCATTGCAAAAAATATCTGAAGATTTAAACTGGATATGATATGAGATCTATTGTTAGCTGAATAGCAGTAGATTGATCTAAAACAGCGAAGCAGCTTTTTTACATGTTGTGTAGTTTTGATTATCTTAACAAAGTGCACATAAACTAGAGTGAGTTTTATGTTGTTAGCTTTTTGGACACTAAAATTTATTGAATTTGATGGTTTAAAACTGTTTCAGTTTTGTTCATTAGTTTATAACTTATATTAACATTCCAAGTTGAAATATAAAATTTGTATAATGTATCTTATAAAATAGTTAAAGTTGTCATGAGCAACAAGTATTTGTGTGAAATTATGAAATGGCAAATCAAATCAAATGAAAAATTAAGCTAAATGTGGGGATGCTTGGAATGGTTGATCTAAAAATATAAGAGGGTATTTCATGTAAGCTAAAGAAGAGTGAAAAGGAACTTTGTTTGGAAGGCTTGGTTATTCTGTTTGAACTAGCATGGGCTTTCTAATTTTGATTGGTGCTTGGTGAAATCAGGGCTGCGGTGTAATTGGCCGAAAAAGGATTAATAAATTGTAGCGTAGCTGGCTGCAGATTCAATGTATCACTCCTAGTGGAATTGCCTCCAAATGCACGTGTCCATTTGTGGCGCGCATGCCAGTTGTACGCTCAAGCAGGATGGAGTTAGTTACGTCCAAACGGAGGATATTACATCAATGAACAAAGTACGGGTACGTCTTTTAGATGTAAAGAAGTATGGGCTTAGACGCAGGATAGACTTGCTGTGGCGGGAGTTTGTGCCTTGAGGATTTTGAATGCAAGTCACAAAAAGGGTTGAAGCCAAGAGTGTCTCGGCGACAGTGATAAGCCGAATGCGTTTTGAATCTATCTGAGCGGAGAAACAGGATTGTCGGAGGATTGGAGATTTTAATAAAGCGATCAGATCGCCAACCAGAAAAATTTAACTTGCCACTTTTAACGACAACACCACCAAGTCTTCAATAACAAAGATCTGGTATCATTTCCGCGCACATTGCGCCGCACTGGAACAGATCTGCCTAATCGCCTGCATTCATTGGTGGCTCGAGCTTTCTGTAATGATGGCTTGCTAATCCCACCTGGAAAGTGTGGATGTTTTAATAAGGGACTGTTTCATCTTTGCTAAAGGCTGCGGTTGTCCTCGCTTAGGGCGTTTGGACGACGGTGGTGGAACTTAACGGAAGTCACGGGTTTGAGATTTGCCGCCCAGCCAGCAAATCAGCTAGAGAGTCAGGCTCACTGCCAGTTAGGAATGGTCTATCCCTATTATTCATCATGGGGAGAGAGGTTGTGGTAGGATTTTATAGTCTTGACAGTTGAGAGGAATGAGAGTTCTGGTGCTGGCTGGGGCCTGCAGGGGCTAATTTCATTGGCTAACATTATTACCTGAAGTGAATTCTTGTCGATCCAAATGGCAGCCCATGAATGGAATAAATATCTAATTGATTTGTTAGTCCTGAATCCTGCTTCTAAAATGGCTTCCCAACTGCCAATGATTTCCGGATTGGCTGGCCTCCCGAAAGAAACGTAGATTAAAACTAATGAATTAAATTGGGCTAGATAATATTTTACTCTACGTTTTCCGATTGAGGAGCCTTGTGCATTAGCTGGATGGGACTGGGGGCTGAAGAATGTGACGTCATAGCCAAAGTCGACTGCGAGGAACTTTATGAGGCATGCACATGGCTTAAACTTGGTCGAATCAGTAACGGGAAACCGATTCGCTCCTCTACCCAAGTCGATACAGTTCCCGGGTAAACCCACCGCAGTAAGCGATATGATTGGCTGCGGCGGGCGGGGGAACCCAGGCGTGAATAGGGGATAGAACCGCTCAAGTGGGAATGAAGCAATAATTTATTCCGGCCAGTGGGAAACAGATCTGGGCATGGATCGAGCCAAGGCAAATGATTATGGCTTGGGGCGAGGGTGTCGATTGCGGTGATTGGACATAGCTGTCTGGTGAAGATTGGGTTCCATGTGGCTTGGGTATAAGTTGGTGGCTCTGACTGTTGTCCCTCAATTGTCCTTCCCTTTCAACCTACCCCTCTCACCATCTATCTACGCCCACTCTCCTTTACACTATGGATAACAACAACCTCAGTATGCTTGAGTTCTGCAGCAATGGATGTGGCTTCTATGGGTAAGTCTAAATACCACTATCATCTCTAAATATTGTAGCAACCCCATGTTCAACAATATGTGTTCAAAGTGTTATAAGGAGACTGAGCTAACGTCCCGCCTTGAAGAGCAAGGTATTCAACACTTTCTTCTAATTCTAACCCCTTCCAGCTGCTCTTGCCTTGGTGAGTGAAGTCAAGGTTGATGAGAAGCGCCAAACCCCTGTTCTTATTGAAGCTAAGCTCCCTACAATTGAGCCCAAGATCGAGCACATTCCAAAGTTCGATGAACACGCTCTGCGGTTCCGCCAAGAATTAGAGGCTCATAACGAATCTAAACCTGAAGAGGCTGTCCCTGAAGCACCGATAAAGAAGCAGCTTAACCCCGGTCGCTGCTTCGACTGCCGGGGGAAGGTACCTTTGGCCAAACAGACTATTAACAAATGTCGTTGCAGTAAGTTTATATAATTTACGCGGTATTAATTTTCGCCTAGCTTTTATCTTCTGTGACACGCATCGCTACCCAGAGTCTCACAACTGCGAGGTTAACTTGGTGAAGCACGATAAAGACATACTCCTCAAGAATAACCCGAAGCTCCACGATAGGCCGAGGTTGGGCCGCAGCTTTGCGCGCGTCGACTAAGCCAGCCCCAGGCATTATACTGCTATAATATCCCCTTGCTATGCCCTACTGGTGAAGTCCCGTCTCTAGCTTCGCTGCTCTCTACATGTCTCACCTCTACCTCTGCTCCCCTACAAGATACAGATTCCCTTTCCCAATATGAGCCTTCTTCTCTAATATCTATTTTGCATTTATAATTGACTTTTGTCTTTTTTTACTGCCTGCAACTCGATCCCTTTATTAGCGCCGCTCTCTTCATTAAATGATTCTAGATTTTCATTTTTATATGATTCTATTCGTGCTTTTGGTCTGCGCTTTACAAGTATTAAGCCAAATTATGTCCACAATACACGTTTATACTCTGTTACCTTCCAACTTACTTGGCTGTTTATTAAGTGAGCTAATTAAGCTACATGTCTGGTTTTCGAAGTCAACAAATATTGGGTATATCTAGTGTCTGATATTTCCAACTCTGCTTAGCTCGTGTACATGAAGCAATACTTGCTAAGTTGATTGGTAACATTGCCGATTTTATCAGATTCTATAGCTTGTGTAGCTCACGATTATGAAAATTAACTTCATGCAGCACGTTTGTGTCCCGGGAATGACTTCGGCTGTGAATTTCACTTTGTTTGCAGGGATTACAACGACCAAGTCCAGGTGGCAGAAAGCATTCACTATTGTAGAAAGTTGGGTTTTAAGAATATGCTTACTAATTACGAGCCGAACTGGTTTATTTTTTAGCTTCTAATAATATCTGAAACCTACGTAAATTTGCCTAGTATACTTTCATGCTTTTACCCGTAAATCATCCTGTGAATTCAAATCAAATTTTTTACTTCGAAGCCAATTTAAACCTTTAACTTTAAAAGCTTATAAACTATTTGGTGTCGGCTTGCTAGGTATCTGGATTTGTTGCTGAGCATACTCTCTGTATAAGCCGCCCCGATACACAACTATAAGTGGCAACACAGTTGTCAAGCTCTTATTGATCAAGTTTTTTCACGGGCACAATATTTCACAAGTTCAGGTTGATTTACAATGCTTCTTTTTCCAAACAATGATTTAATTCAGGCAATATGATAGCCTGTATATGCATCCACACTTATTAGTTTTAAGACCAATTCATGATATATACTTTGAAAGTTAAACCAACCTTGAAATTGATTCCTGTTTTTAAAAGAAGAATCTCAGAGCCCATGAATATGCAAGTTTTCATGTTTTTTGCGGTGCTGGTGTAGAATCATTTTAAACAACTGAGTACCCCAATAACATTTTTATGGCTCTTGTGTTATCACTTTTAATACAGTCCCAGTTGGATCTCCTGCTCTTTGACATGCCTCCTTTTCAAACCCCTCAATAATGATGTGACTTGATACAGATGAAAACTGCTTAGAACCATAACTCATTTTTAGTAGAACAGATTGAAAACGATACCATCAAGTTTAATCCATAGGCTAAAGTTAAGTTAGTCTGATCTCAATGAACTTCTTGTTGGTTACCCACTGTCAATTCCAACCATACAGTAGTTTTCAAACCTGTTAAGATAAACAAAAAAATTCAGTTCAGAATTAATTGTTTCAGTAACATAACTAATTTCAACTTTTCTGATAGAAATAGAAGCCAATTCCACAGAAAATGTGTGCTAATTGACAAAAATGTTTGGAAAACAAATTGTGTAAATTGAGAATGAATAAATGATTTACAATAAATATGTCAAGCACTAGAACAAATGAGTTTGAGTCACAAGATAAAGCTACTATGTTCACTATGATTTTAAGAACTAATGAACTCAGTCACCAAAGTGAAAAACTCAATCCAGCAACAAACCCTAATGGCAACTGAAATAGACACTCAGAATATTTATTTCCATTTCATGTTCTAGACTGTATTTCTTAAATCAATGAATCTATAATACTGTTACCAGTTCACCCTAATTGTTTTGATATTGGATATTTTTGCTGTCTGTTTTGGGATTAAAATTAAAGAAATCAGGTTTATCAATACATATAGTTAAAAGTGCATATTTA
>QTSX02003310.1:0-17352 GCA_014839935.2 Entomophthora muscae
GATTGTACTGTTTTCCTTTAATGTACCAAGAAGTCAAATGCAAGTCCAGCCAAGCCATTACACTCTATGGGTGATTTGGCACACACAATTGATGAGCACTTTGTGTTGGAATACCCTTCCAAAGCTCCACTCTCCTTGCCCAGGTCCCACTGTAAATAAATCATTAGTCAAATCAAACTGTTACTTGGCCTGGTGTTCTCCCTCTCTCAAAATTATTAGGTCTGCCTAACCAGAGAAAGACACATTGGCCCTCATCAATTCAAGTACATCAGTGTCAAATTTGCTTCAGGAATATGTGATAGGCAGCAACCAATCAGAGACCCCTCTGTAGAATATAATCAAGCCCCTCCGGCTCCCTGGTAATGGCCAGCAAGAATTATCCACCGGCCAATCAGGCTCCCCCACAGTTTCTGGTCCCTAGGTTTACTCATGCCCCATCCCTTAAGAGATAAGCAGGTCCATTTCATATCCCTGCTCATCCATCCTTCAATCCAATAAAGTTTTGTAACTTTAAAGCCTTGAATTTATTTGTTTGTTTCAGACCTCTTGGAGTCATTTGATTTAAAAGTAAAGTGTTGGGGTTTAGCTTGCTCTCTCCCTACCTTCCCTGGGTCTATCTACCTCCCCGTTGCCAACCTGGGTCCCCTATTATAAGTGTTAGTGTTAAAGTTGTTGCTTACCTTGTTAGAGTTCAAAAATTGAGGTTGAGTGTCAGGATACCAAGATTACCATGCTGCCCCTTCAGGTGAAGGAGGGCAGAAGCAGGTACAGGCATGGCCCACCAGATGATGGGACCTAACTTTACCAGGTAGGAGAGGGCCTTCCCAGCCACAGCCCAAGGTCCAGCTGCTGGTAAGGCAGAATCAATCAACCCAGTGGGTGCCAGGTATAGCACACACAGGAATCAACTATTCTGGGCAGTGGTATCAGAAGTGAGGGGGGTTGAGACAGAAAGTTTGGGTATCAAGAGTGGTTTCATTAGGACCAGGTAGGCAGAAGGATTGTTATATTTCCCGTTGAATATCAAAGAATATATTGTAATTTCCTTGCTGTTTATGAAGAATTTTTGACCAGGGATTGTGGAAAGCTTAATTAATTGGACAATTAATGACAATTAACCAGGGCCAATCAATTACCCTTTTGGAAATTAGTGTCACTTATCACATAATTAAATGCATGATTAGTGATCCATGACGCTGTCAACAAGGATTAATCACGCCACGGCGCCGCCACTCCCAATACTGGGTGCCGTGATGCCAGCAACATCAGAAATATGCGCCACAGCGCCAGCATTAATTCTTTCTGGTGCCAGAGCGCCGCTACAGTTTACATCAAGCGCCGGAATGCCAGCGCAATTATTTGCAAGTGCCAGAGCGCCGCAATAATAAACATCAAGTGCCGAGGCGCCAGCTTTAAGAGGAAATAACACTGAGGCGCCAGGTTCAATTTGAGTGATTGATTAAACTTCCATACCAAATAGGGTCTGAAGATAGAAGATTCTGCATACCAAATAAGAGTGCTATCTGGTGCACTAGCAGAGGGCACCCTTGTGCTAGGTGCCATAGCATTGCAGGATTGTGCCCTAAAATGGGAAGTCCTTCCTTTTTTCACCAGCACAACCAAGTCTCTACAGTGTGCTGGAATGTCCTAGAAGACATTGTCAGCGGCTAATGATTTATTAATATGAGAATACCCTTATATAAGGCATTGACTGTAAACGCCAAGGGGCAGAATTTCACCTACTTTTATAGGACCCAATAAAGTTAATTGTTACTGTTGGGAATTTTGACCAAGCAATGATGCCAATTATGACAGAGCCCACAGATTGGGATTGCTACAACCAAATCCATAAATTAGTAGTACAAAATACAATGATACTAATTATGACAGAGCTTGCAGATATGAATTGCAGCTACCAAATAACATAAATTGGTAGTATAAATTATATGCATATTGGATCAGCAGTAGTCTGCTGACCTGAGCCTTAATACTAGCCAATGACAAGCGCCGCTGCAGCAATTAAATGATACATGATTTGCCGCCGCGGCACTTTAAAAATACACAAGCATCGCAGCGCCCCCTAGCAACTGGATTAGGCTCCAAAGCGCTGAACTACTTTTACGTCAAGCGCCGCCGCACCAACTGAAAATTATTGCAAGCGCCGCCTGGCAAATATTGCAGGCGCCAAGGCGCCACTTTACTTTTACATCAAGCGCCAAGGCGCTGGGTTTAATTCCCCATAATCTTGAATTCCCATATTTATCACATTAATAAGCATTAAGCTTGCAGTATGCTAGAGAAGTAGGAAGTGATCCTGAAGTACTAAACTATCCCATGCCAGCAAGGATCACCTGTGCTGGGTAAAGATGAACATATTATATTGGTTGACATGTGATAAGTGCCAAACCTAGATTAATAATTACCCAAATTAGGGGCATGTTAGAATGTCCTAGAAGACATTGCTAGCAGCCCAGAGATTACTCTTGCAGAAGGTATAAGAATAATTAATCATCTACAATAAAATCATCTTTGGACCATCTTCATTTTATCTTTAATCTGGTTGACCTTTATCCTAATCCTTAAGTGCTTCTGCGCAATCAGAAGCCATTGCACGAGCAATAAGCATGGTTACATTCAATCCTGGCTCTTCTGATATGATACTACTCATATCCTCACATATGACTGTATTCTGGCAAATGTCCTGTGCCCTATAATCTCAATAATTGTGGGTTCTGTAATGCAAAAAGTGCAACAATTACAAATTCAAGCTGGTCAATGTCTTCAGAATCTTCACATTCAAAGGTGTATAGTGAGTGTGTGCCCCTGCCTCCTAAATTTTCTGTTGAATCTGCCAGTGTAACCCAATTTTCAACACTTTTGGACACACTTTGGTAGAAAACTTTTGAAGTTGTCTGGAAGGGTGTATCACTGCAGGTCTTCCAAAGTTCAGGTTTTGTGGTCAGGGTTGGGTGAATACTCTGTGAAATGTACAGGGCCAAATGAAGCATCAGGGGGCAGTAAAATTCATGTGCTTCTAGGTCTCTAGCTGGGGCTTGATGTTCAACTCCTGAGGTAGAGTTCTAGAATTTGGGCAATTGAAGATGGAAGAGTATCAGAAATATGTAAGGAAATAGGTTGGAGAAGCAAAGGTTCATAACAAACTTTATTTGATAAAAATGATGATACAGAACCTCACAGGTGCTCTTGACTTATATAGTCAATCATCTGTAGGTGAATCTGAGCATTCTTCTTGTGCTATCTGTGTGGCATTATTTGGAATCTTAAATTCTGTTATCTGGTTGGCTGGCTTGTTATTATTTTGAAGGTCTTCAGGGACACCTGTTTGGCTTACTAGTGGCCTATCTTTGCTGGGCTGGTCATTGGCTGTGGCAGAACTGGCTGCAGGTGTCATGGGGTTATTTTCAATTTGATTACCATTTTTAGATTGGCTTGACAGACATTTCTGAGGCTGGGGAACTTGATTAAAAAGGGGTTTCCAATTGGGAACCCCAAATTACTAAATAGAGGGCAGGTTTTGACTGGGTGCTCTGGGCAGCTAATTTTAGCCTGCCCAGGACCAGCCAATGTCACAGTAGGTTCCATCATACCAGGAATTATCTGGCCAAATAGAAAGGCTCAAAAAGCCCACAAACCTTTAATGAAATTGACCAAATTAACAGATTTAAATCAAACAGTTGATCAAAAATGGGTTACAGCTGCTCCAGTCTGCCAGCTGAAACCAATTCCTCCTTACAAATTGACGTTGATAAATTGACATAATTTGAGGGTTACCCAATATGAGCTTGTTAATCAGCATGGTTGTCAGAAATTGGTCACCCAAGGGTTCTTTGAAACCTGGACCAGATACTCACTTGACAATGTAGAAGGAATAGGAGCCCAGGATCCAGGTGGTATTGCTTAGTTGATTTTTGATATATATTGAATAATTTTCACTATTTCAACTCTAAGAGTTGAGTTCTCCCAAAATTTTACTCAATAAAAATCAAATATCCCTTGGTCTAATTTACTTTTTAAAATACATCCTGTAGTTGGATTCTTGCGCTACATTCCATACAATCTTATTCTAGGCTGGATCATTACTGGAAGATGGGGCCCTGCAGTTGGAACTTTGTTGTTGACACCTCCCAATGTTAATTCAATGCCTGCTAATCTTGGAGTGGTCCCCTCTGTCTGGGAAAATGGAAATTGTGCTGCATCTCAATGTCCTGAATTTTATTCTGAAGATTCTCTGATGCTTTCACAGGCTATTTATCTTGGGCTACTTTTGTTAGGATTAATTATTTTACTTAATCCTAGTGTCTCATTTGGAAATTTCACAAAACAGTATTTGAAGCTGTGTTAGTGGTTAATCATTAATTCTATGTGGATTTGGGTGATAATTCCCCACCACTTAGAGATAGCTTCTTAATATCCCACAATTTCTATCACAGCCAAACCAACCAAGGCTTGGGAAAGTCCCCACTTCCTGCTCTCCCTGCCTAGTGGCTTGGAGCAGGTTTAATTCCCACCCAGGGACTCAATTATGTTACTTATGTAACATTGAGCTTAAAGTTTAGTATTAAGCTCTATATAAATACTTAGTTGAAGCATTGAAAACTTTTTGCTTTTGCTTTGATCCCGGTACAGTATAGAGTTGCTTTAAGCTCCTGTTTCTTTAACACCTTTGTGTTCAGCAGGCAGGTTCAAGGACGTAACCTCCTTGGCTTCCTGCAAACTTGCAGAAGTTGTTCCAGGTGCCCTAGTGTCTTTTGTTTCCACCCTCATTCTTTTCCACCAAGGGTTCCAAAATTTGGTGTTGTCTCCAAAAATGCTGTTGCCACTTCTCAGATTTGTAGTCTTTACCTTGGCCCCTGTATTGGTCATGATCTGGCTTACCTCCCCAGATCTACGGGGACAGATCACTTCTTCTGCCCATCATATGGGAGACACTCCCTTCAAGCTCTTCCACCTACTGGAAGACCTGCCCAGCTGGGCGTAGTATCATATAGTTTCAGGAGAGAATGTAGTGAAAAGCCTCACATGTGACAATATTGATTTGTTTTCTTCTGTTTTGGTCTCAGAGCCACTCATCTGAGAGCTCCCTGTGGCCTTTACGCCTCCCAAAGAAGGGTTCTTGGCCACACGCTCATGACATTACTTTGTTCCCTGAGCCCACACCCAAGCGCACCTCCTGGGTGATTGGAGGAATGGCGCTGATGGGATTGAATGCTTATCTCCTGCAGCTGTCTCACATGTCCTCCCTATGGACACCCATTTGATCAACCCTGCCAGTCTTGCAATGGATGGCGTCCTGGTGGTTCATTTTATCCGGTTGGGAGCCAAACTTAGTTAGTTTGGTCACCCTCTCTCACACTAAAGGCCTTCTGCTGCTGATGGGAATACAAGCCATTATACTGCCCCAATGATGCTGCTTTAAAAAAGAAGAGTCAAACCCCCATTTTACTTGACCCTGCCAATAAAAATCTGTCCTTCCCTAGTGCCATTTTGATGCCCAAAAACCTGGGCAGCCTGCCCGCCCTAATTCCTGATGCCCAACCTCTAGAACTAAAGTCTGGCAAAGAATGGCTATATGAACCCCCAGTTCCAGTGTCAGGCTTTATTGCCATGTTGAAATAAAGATCTGATATGAACTATTGGCTCTTCCAATCCTCTTTATATTTCATTCTAGCCATCTGCCACTTAAACACTACTTCTTCTGGATCACCAACCACTTCACCTGCAGTTCTTTATCTTCCAGGTGTACTTTACAGACCTATGCACTTTACAGAGTACTCTCTGAAGTCTGAGCTCATAGACTAGACATCCAAGAAAATGTTATTAACTAATACCTTGGCCACATAAAAGAGTTAATATGTTTTGGCTGAAAAGGCATCAAGTATGTGACAGGACCCTGCCTTCTTAAGGATAATTATAAATTTCTTTCTACTTGTCAACTTAATATGAAACCCCTACACCAAAGCACATATAAACACCTTCTTCTGATCTTCCCCCAGACAACACAAACAAGCTATTTGAAATAGTGTATATCACCCTCTCAGGGGTAATTAACACTATGATTCCTGCCCCTGGTCCTTGATCCTGGGTAGGAGAATCCCTATTGTATGGTTTCACGTTGGTGCCAATCCTACAGTGGGCATTTCCCATCCAACCTGTGGCCTTCCCCATCCCCAATCTTGATGGGCTATCCACCCAAGAATGATTACCTAAAATTGACACAGTCAATTAAATTTTAATCCTACAATGACCAGTATGCTTACCATATCTGGGGGTTTGATTAGGTCAGCCTTAACCTATGTCTTGACACAGTCAAGCCACTTTTAATCACCATGATTAACCTCCTGTCAATCTTATTCAAGGGTATCAATTAAACTCCTTGGTTAATTAATTGGTTTGAGAAACCTAGTCTCATAATCTTAACTGGTCAGCTTATTTAATTAGTCCCTGTGTTAATCCACATGGAAGGCAGTTATGCAGCCAAGGTCATAAGATGCCCAAAATAAAGATAGTTTACACTTTGAGAATTAGGTAGGGTTATATATCTAGTATGTAATTATGCCTTGGGGTGCCATAGGATAGCCCTCTAGTGGTATCTTAGAAGGACAAATAGAGTACTCATTAATCATTATGCTAAGACAGTGTAAGCATTCCTAGACCAGCTTGGGTGATAATACAGCTAGTGGCCCCTGGAATGAAGGGGTGTTAAAGCAGCACTAAAATCCTGATACCAGCTGGGGCATTAATATATCTTGGACACTCCTATCCAAAATAGTCTGAGAATTTCTCTACCTATGTCTTCTGGGTATTTTCAAGAAAGATTTTCACTACCATCATTCATGCATAGGGAGGCTGGAATCACCTGTGAGGTAGCTGTCCAGAGAAATAGCTGTTTAACCCAAGGTATCAGAGAAGTCTCCAGGAGATAGATTTAGTGACTTTTCTAATTATCAAGATAATCACTTAGGGAGAAAAGAGTAGAGAAAAAAGTAGAATTTAGAGATTTAATTCTTACCTCTGAAAGTCTTGGTAAAAAAACCCATGATGGCCAATATAGAGAGAAAGCCCAGACAGGAGTCATCTGAGGCTAAAGAGAGATAAAGTCTAGATGAAAGTCATCTATAATGGCCAAGATAGAGAAGGAATAGAAGGTCTAGGTGTAAATCATATATAGTGACCAAAAAAAGAGGAAATAGAAATATTAAAGAGGGAAATTTTTTAAATAATAATTAAAGATGTAAAGAGAAATAAAGAATAAATAAAAGAAGAAAAAATAATAAATAAAGAAAAAAGAAAGAAATAATTAAAGAAATAAAATATAGATAAAAATAAATAAACAGTAAGCAGTTTTATTTATTAAGAAGAAGACATAGAGCAGGACAGAAGAGATCAGAAGTGGAACAGAGAAATTCTGAAGAACAGAGAAAAATATTTTGCTGTCTACTATAGGGTAGAGCAAGAGCAGGACAACAGTCACCCAGAGTTTTGCTGGATTCAGACAAAAACAAGGAAATCAATGAAGAAACTTTAAAGAAAACACAGGAAAATGGATTTCTTATGCTTTACATAAAGAAAGCAAGCAAATCAAGGGACAGAGAAACATTGAATAAAGCATGGAAATTGTTGCAACATCTATGATTACTCCCTCTTGGAAAAGTTATTCCCTGAGCAACTTCCCAAATAATCATTAATTTGGTGGCACTCTTATCAATTAACCATCTAATACAGGGATCAAACCTTTCAAATTCTAAATTAAACAATTACTTGGATAAGTTTCATGGCTATCATGATGTACATGGACAGTATGCAGTTTCTCATGATACTATATAATACTCTAAACTCATATCAATAAAGTATCATTCTCTTATTAATTTCCCCCTTCATTTTGTTTAAAATACTTCCCAAAAGTATATACTCAACACCCTCAAGAGTTTAATTTCCACTATTCCAAATAGCTTGTTAGTTTTGTCTGGGGTGAGATCAGAGGCAGATATGTATATGAGATTTGGTATAGGGGAGGCTCCATGGTGAGCTGATAGGCTGGGAGGGAATTTTATTTGTTCTTAAATAACCTGGGTTCTGTCACATGCCAATTTTCTTTGCAATTAAAACAGGTTAACTCTTTTATGAGGGCCAAGAGATCAGTTAAAAATATATTCTTGGATGTAAAGGATTTGAAATTAGGCTTTAGAGGGTAATCTATAAAGTGCTTAGGTCTATAGGGCACTCCTGATAGGCAGAAAACTGTGATCAGAGGTGCTGGTAGTCCAAAAAGAATGGTATTCAGGTGGCAGATGACTATAAAAATATGAAAACAGTTAGGAGAACCAATAGTTTATAACACATCTTTATTTCAAAATAGCAATAAATCCTGGTGCTCAACCTGGGGGTTTATATAGTGCTCCTTTGCCAGGCTTTAATTATAGAGATCAGGAATCAGAGGATCAGACATCAGGTTCTTGGATAGGCAGGCTTCCCAGGTCTTTAGGCAACAAAATAGTGCTGGGGCAGTGCAGGCTTTTATTGGCAGATTTGCGTAGAAGTTTTTTGGCTCTTCTGTTATGAAGCAGCATCCTTAGAGGGGCCTGATAGCTGGCATTTCCCCCAGCAGCAGAAGGTCTGTAGATTCTAGTGTTGGTTTCATTGGCTGCCTTAGCTGATGTAAGAACCTTTAGGTCAATAGTTGAGGGCTCCTCCCCTGCATTGGGATAATGGCTGCAAATTTTCTTTTAGGCAACTTTGGGAGCATTTACTAGGGATTCTTTGCAAGCAAGGGCATTTTTGGATCAAATCAGAGAGGATTTGATCCCCAAAAAACATGAGTGAACAGACAGGCTCCTGGCCCCTAGAACTAGTGGCCCACAGTCCAAGTTTACCAGGATTCAATTCCATTTATGAACTTTGGGTTTCAGAATAGGAAGAAATATCATTCATGATGTTTCTAGAAACAAGGTGGGTACCAAGTTTTTGACTTTATAATAAAATTAAGAATTTTATCATAAAGTAACAATATAAATTGAGTTGATTTTAATTTTTATAGGAAGAAATCAAATTGGGTTGACATGAGCACTTTTGTATCTAGGGTTTGGATTTTTACCTAAGGATTTAATATAATCTATTAGTTAAGTTGAGAGACTATCATTTAATAAATTAGCCGCTTTGGGTCAACAGTCTGTATTGGCAAGTGCCAATACTGTAAATTCAGAACCTAAGCATAAAAATGTGGTATTGTCAAATCCTTGGTCCAAATTTCAAATCACTTTTGCGGGCAACTCAGCTGAGTGAAAAATAAAATGTTTAATAAAATCAAACATTTAATTTGACTTTTTGATTTATTTAAATTGGCAAATTTCAAATCTCTTGAGCAGATAACTCAACCAACAAAAAACAAAACTCAGCAAACAAATGCAGGATACATAAATCAGAAATGTGGGATTCTAATGTATGATTTGAGATTTCCTGAATTTCAAACAAATCATAGATATCATGTAAAACTTAACAAATCTGAAATTGCGGGATTGTCAAATCCAAGAACCAAATTTCAAATAAAAATGAGGTGAATTTGAAATAAATATAATTTATGGGTGTCTCAAAAAGGATGATAAATGATCTAGAGTGGATTTGTGCTAATTTTTTAGGAATCATAGGCATTCTCAAAAAGCATCATATTTTATTTTAGGACAGCTAAAATTTAGATGCTTGATTACAGTTGATTTTAAAAAATGCTAATAATAAAGTAGAATTATATATTACAATCTATCTTATCACATTGTCTTTTCCTTGATGTGTTGATAGTCCATTTGCTGTTGATAATGTGATTGCGTTTAATTGGATAGTTTCACCTCCAGTTGCCTTGGCGATAGGAAATCAAGTTGCCTCCCTGAGACCAGATGGTCTTAGGGAGGCAACTGGAGGTAAAAATATCCAATTAAACGCAATCACATTATCAACAGCAAATGGACTATCAACACATCAAGAAAACCAACATGATAAGATAGATTGTAATATATAATTCTACTTTATTATTAGCGTCTTCTGAAATCTACTGTAATCAAGTATCCTTAATAGCAATACATGAATGCATAGTGTAGTAAACTGATGGTTTATCTTTTCCTCTCCTTTCTTCCTTGAAAAGAAGTTTTATGGCCCCTGGCTACGCTAGGGGCTAAAAAACTTTAAAAAATTTCTGCGTCATCAGGAGGATAGCTCATATATCATTATATGGTTTTGTGGTTGCTATATTAGTGATTTACTGTAAATTCAGAACCTGAACGTAAAAATGCGGGATTGTCAAATCCTTGGTCCAAATTTTGAATCACTTTTGCGGGATGGCCTTTTTTTTAATTAAATTGATTTTTTTGAGTATTTATTTGAATATTTGAAAATGCGGGAACTCATAGACACTTTGCAAAGTTCAAGTTGAGCTGCATATTTCCTATGGACAAAATGAATTAACTGGAATCAGATTTGAAGCGTTCAAATCCATCAACCATTTTCATTAAGTTTACTATGTTTTTGAAATTGCAGGATTGTCAAATCCAAGAACCAAATTTCAAATCACTTTTGAATGCCACTAGTAAACTCAGATATTAATTGCGGGAACTGGAATCCAAATTTAATGTACAGTAAGAAACTAGGACAAATCAACCCAAATCAAGAAGCTCTACTCTGGATAAAATCAAATGAAAAATACAATCTCAACAACCATGTTTAGACATGAAATTAAGTGAAATGTAAAATTGTCTAAACTGGAAATGATCAATATTCTGCACTCTAAATCACTAATATAGCAACCATAAACCCATATAATGATTTATGAGCTACTCTCCTGATGATGCAGAAATTTTTTAAAAGTTTTTGCCCCTAGCGTAGCCAGGGGCCATAAAACTTCTTTTCAAGGAAGAAAGGAGAGGAAAAGATAAACCATCAGTTTACTACACTATGCATTCATGTATTGCTATTAAGGATACTTGATTACAGTAGATTTCAGAAGACGCTAATAATAAAGTAGAATTATATATTACAATCTATCTTATCATGTTGTCTTTCCTTTGGTGTGTTAATAGTTCATTTGCTGTTGATAAGGTGTTTGCATTTAATTGGATGGTTTCACCTCCAGTTGCCTTGGCAATAGGAAATGAACTATCAACACACCAAAGGAAAGACAACGTGATAAGATAGATTGTAATATATAATTCTACTTTATTATTACGTCTTCTGAAATCTACTGTAATCAAGTATCTAAATTTTAGCCAGCCTAAAATGGAATAGGGTGATTTTTGAGAATCCTATAATTCCTAAAAGAATTAGCACAAATCCACTCTAGATCCTTTGGCATCCTTTTTGAGACACCCATAAATTATATTTATTTCAAATTCCTCACAATTATGATTTGAAACTTGGTTCTTGGATTTGACAATCCCGCAATTTCAGATTCGTTAAGTTTTCCATGATGTCTATGATTTGTTTGAAATACAGGAAATCTCAGATCATACATTAGAATCCCACATTTCTGATTCATGTATCCCACATTTGTTTGCTGAGTTTTGTCTTTTGTTAGTTGAGTTATCTGCTCAAGAGATTTGAAATTTGCAATTTACATAAACCAAAAAAAGTCAAATTAAATTGTTAATTTTATTTAATATTTTAATTTTCACTCAGCTGAGTTGCCCGCAAAAGTGATTCAAAATTTGGACCAAGGATTTGACAATCCTGCATTTTTACGTTTTGGTTCTGAATTTACAGTATGGGCACTTTTGTCCCTGCTTGAGGTGGCAATCTAAAAAATGGAGACAAGCCCATCCTTTTTACAGAAGAAAAGATTGGGTTATCATAGCTTATTTAGGCCGACGCTAGCTTACAAATTCCTATGAGTTTAACTTGGCTTAATCAATGGACAAACCAGCAAGTTTTCTCAATAATTTTAGTGTTTGACAAACATCAATAGCTTTCAAGAAACCCCTTCAAGCCATCTACTCCACCAATTTCGGTTTCTTAAAGAATAATTAAGTCAACTGAATATCTTGGATTCGGTGCCACATCGCCAGTTTAACTTGAAAACTTATCAGAAATGAATACCATGGCATAGGCTTTAACATTATAGCTTAGCTGACTCTATACCTTAGGTTGGAAACAACAATTATTTTTAAAACAATTGCTTACTGCTAAAAAAGATAACTAAGCTATAATTATGGCTGAAATCCAAACAAGTAATTTCTCTCTTATCGTTAGCCTTATTCTGGTTATTGTGATTCTGGGGTTTTTCGTTTGCTACTTTGCAAGGCCCCGAAATGCGCCAGTCACTCCTTCTGAGATTCAAGACAATCAGACCATCGAAATATCTCCACCTGAAGATAATACACGAAGTTTGATATCTCTTGTTGCCTCATCTTCTGTGATGATGTTCTCTGTCCCTATAGCCTTTCTGAGAAACTTTGAAGTAGGGGATCTATCCATTAGATTCCTAAGCCCTGGAAACTTAAAAACGAACATCCCCATCAAGTCAACACAAGATAGACTCTACTTTGAAATCCTGCTGCTAGACCTACCACTAGATTGTTGCTTTTTTGTTGGGTTAACACCCGCTGCCTCAAATGGTTCACAAGGTATTTAGTTCACTTGTTCCTTTAACCAAAGAATCAGTATTGCTTTAAAATTATTGTTCTTGATGACTTGGGGTGAGACCTTTTTTAAACCCTCTTGATACTTATACTTTTGATCGATGAGAAACCCTTTTAATGATTACTAGGTTGTTTTTTGCAATCAATTATTAATCAGCCTTTTATTTCTAGAGACTTTGAACTGTACAGTATCTATTGAAGTTCCTTCTGGCAAAGTACGTATATTAGGAATCCCTGTAGAATGCTTGTCTGAAGCACGGTTTACCTCGGGTGATGTTATAGGTTGCCTTGTTACAACTACCCCTACTTGTGAGATAAACTTTTCCAAGAATGGGGTTATGGGACAGCCGATTCCTTTCTCTGTCTATGGCACACTCCTTCATCCAACGATTTATTCCACTGGGCCGTGTCATATCCAATATAATTTTGGCCAGTCAGAATATCTGTACAACCCATTCTCAAGACGGAGCTTTTACTTCGACCCTCCAACAGTAGCGTGTGCACTCGGCGAACCGCCAGTATATGCCAAAGACTCGGTCGCGAACCCTAATACTTCTTCAAGCCAAAATAATAATTAGAATTAATCCTCAAAACGTGGACTATAGCAATATTTACGCCAGAGGTTCATATCAAACCCTTTACATTTTTGCTGACGTGTTAAAGTATATATTTGCTTATATCCTTATTGGAATTTTTGTTTTGAATCACCATATCTTTATTCATTCTGTCTATGTAATTGTTTTTGGGCGAACTTATATTATAAGCTGTAAACTCGAAGCAGTGTTACAGCCTAAATAAACATGAACTGCAATTGAATCTGCATCACATGCAGTTTTTGCTGACGTGAACTCGATTTAGCTCTAGTACCCGTTAAAGATCAAGTATGACGAGTGTGTAGTGGTCAGCAAACTGTTAAAAGCAAACAAATCATTCACATTATCCATGATTAGTTTTCTTTTAGACAGTCTGCCTGAATTCTGCCCTAAGATCCTTGCTTGAAATGTGCCTTTTAGAAGGTTCATTTATTAGTATGAATAAATAAATAAATATTTAGTTACAGCTAATAAATTTTATCAGAGGTGAATTGGTAAAAAGGAAGGTGTGTAAGCAGGCTGCCAAAAGGGCAAAGCTGTGCTATGCTCAGATTTATCCTTTTAAAGTAGCTGGGTGATATGTGTTTTTGTATCCTAGCAAGAAACATTTTCAGTTCTTTACTGAAACTCTTTTTCAATTCTTATCTTAAGACCCTAAAGGTAAAATGCTTTATTTTTAAGATTAGGTTTATGCAGCTTTTAAATAATAATAGTTGCTCCAATTTCAGCAACAGAGGTGTTGGTAATTTTTACTAGAGATAATGGTTATAAACTTAACCTAAGACATTGAATGACATGGATAAGTCATAGTTTTGAAAGATGAAATCACTAATTTTAGGTCTTCACTTTTCATAGCTTGTATAAATCTCTTGTAAAAATGAACTGAAACTTGAAAAATAATACATACCACCTAAAATAATTAGGGTGATAAACTTTGATTTTATTAATTAGAAGGTGTCAGGAAATCCTGACTAATTAGGGTTGGCTGATCCATCTCCCCATCACAATGACCACAGATTAAGATAGATGGACCACAACCAGAAGTGAATCCTCTATTCTAGATGCTATATCACTGGGCCACAAGGTTGATTGAATATCTTAATAGGGTGTGAAACACAGTGATCTAAAAATAGGATCCTCTTATTTGATAGATACCCAAGACATTCTGAATTGCCAACTATTGGCTTGTTAATACTCATAAAAAACAGGATGGCAAGTGAAACTAGTTGGGAATACTATAGTGGACGTATCACTGCCAGAATTAGATTCAAAAATAACTGGCTTGGGTGTAAAGTTCCCAGGGGTCTCATTGGCCTTGGATAGAAATATTTTCACTAGGCTCACTAAAAAGATGGCCCATTTTCAGGTGCAATCCTTGTACAGCCTGAAGAGATCTTGCACATACTATAGATGAGTGATTTGTAGTGGCTTTTGCTCCAGAAAATCACTCTTCATCTTTTTAATCTCCTCCAACTATGGATGAGATGCTAATCTAATTAGATTTTCTGCCTTCCTGGTGCAGACCTTTCTTAAAACAACTGATTGGTTGACAGGAAAATATGACCCAACTAATTTCACTAGGTCTGTCTGCTCTGCAGCCTGGATAATTAGGTTATAAGGTTCTGCACATAGTGAAATCTCAGCCAATTAGTTCTTCTGGCCCAGTGGTCCTTGGCCCATGAAAAATTGTTCTGAGGTCATCCCAGCTGTGACCAGCAACAAAAATATTGCCCCTGGTTATTTGGGAGATTTGCCTAGCCAATAAGGCTGCTGACCCCCTCACCCGGCCCATTTGCTCATATTATCTTGGGTCTGGACTATAGGTAGATTGATCTGTTCTACCTAACTGATTTTATCCACCTGCTGCCTACCAATCCCTCTCCTTTGCATAATATGAAAGCAAGGCCTTTCAGGTCCCTTGTTTGCCAATTTTAAATTATCAACTTTAAAGCCCTGATTTTAAAAAGTTAACTTTATATTTCTTGTGTTTATAATTTTGATAATAAAATTATTAACTTGACTTCTACCCTGCCTTTCACCTCCCTATGGATTGCCTGCCCCACTGCCTGTGATTTTTGTTCACAAACATATTAGGGCTGATTTATATCCCTTTCAAACTTAGGATACCCAACTTCAATTCTCATACTTCTATTCAAAAACACAACTTCTTGTGACTCTTTGTTCCCTTGGCCTGTCTGCCCAAAAGCCTTTTTGTTGAACCTGTCCTTTGAAATGCTGTCTCTCTTTCTAGGATTAATGATGATGACCTTAGTGCCATTACTACTTCTTTTGTGGTCTAGTTCCCCAGAAATATGGAGAAGACTCTCTTTAGCAGCGCAGAACTCAGTAACTGATGCTGAGTTGCTCACAGATTCCTTTCAAAACCTATCCAGGCCCCTTCTATTTTGAATGCATTTTCAAAACCAGCATGGATAAGTTTTTATCCTGACAATTCCCCTCACATTTCAGGGGCTGAAAACTGATTATTCCCCTTCCAAAACTCAGAAAGATACTGAAACTATATCTGCTTCAAATCACACTCACCCATCTTTACTGCAACCCCTCTAAAGATATGATCTCTCATCTCACTCAGGACCAATGTCTTTGGTTGTTGGCAGATATCCTGGTTGTGGGATTGAACACTGTTATGAATTTCAATATTCATGCTTTATCAATTTGGCTTTATCGGAGTCACATTTTGATTGTGAAATCTTTCTGTTCCCTTTCTCAACTTGAAATGGGGTTCACTCCAAATTGAATGAAGGACTCATTTACATTCCAACTGATGACATTAGTGATCCTCAAACCACTTATGAGAGAGGCCAGTGATCTATATGTATTTCTACTGTTTTTTGAAAAGTGTTTATCATACAAGAATCATTTAGATTCACCCAATAAAATCAAGTTCTATTCACACTTTCCCGTTGGGTTTATTTTTGTACTTTGGCGCCATCTTCCTAGTTTTAGATATAGCAGATTTATGATAATTATCATATCCTGGGACCTTAAGGTAAATTCCTTATTCATCCCTGAAGACTGACCTCTGGCTTAGTAAAAGCCTAATCCTACTGCTATGTCACAGTAGGTTCCATAATGCCCGGAAACTCTTGGCCAAGTTGTAAGGCACAAAAGCCAGGTAAGCTGTTAGTCAGATTGACCAATTTGTTGGATTTAAATCAAACAGTTGATTGAAAATGGGTTACTGCCGCTCCAGTTTGCCAGCCAGATTTGATTCCCCCTACCAAGTTGACATTGATAAATTGATGTAATCTGAGAGTCACTTGATACAACCTCATTTATCAGAACAGTCATCAGAATTTGGTCACATAATTATTCTTTGCAAACTGGACCAGGTACTCACTTGACAATGCAGAAGAAATAGGAGCCAAGAATCCAGGTGGTATTGCTTAGTCAAAATTTGGTATATCTGGGAAAATTTTCACTGCTCAACTCTTAAGAGTTGAGTCCTCCCTAAAATTTTTACTCAAATAAAATCAAATATTCTCCTGGTCTAAAATTTAATTAACATGTATTCTGTAGTTTGATTTCTGGGCTAAATCTCTTAAAATTTGATTCTAAGCCAGATTATAACTGAAAGATGGGGTCCTGCTGCTGGCACTTTGTTGCTGACACCTCTCAATGTCAATCCAATGCCTCAGAATCTTGGAGTTGCCCCTGTTGTATCCAAAACTGAGACAGTTGGCCCCTCTCAATGTCCTGAGTTTTACGTCCAAGACACCCTGATCCTCTCCCAGGATGTTTATCTTGAGCTCTTTTGGTTAGGGTTAATCATTTTGCTTAACCCTAGTATATCATTTGGAAATTTTACCAAACAGTATATGAAGCTTTGTTGGTGGTTAATCATCAACTCCATGTGGGTTTGGGTAGTGGTTTCCCACCACTTGGAGACTGCTTCTTACTATTTGTCCATTTCTGTCACATATTAGTATTTCCTGTTGTGTTCATTGGCTGCGCCCAAGACCACAACAAACACATATTTTCTACCCCTGTCCAGTACTACCTCTTCCTAGAGGCCTCTCAGAGCGGCCATCCCAGTTATGCACCAGATGCTCATCCTGGTGAAGCTATTTACCAGGATGGGAGCTGAGCTTTGTAAGTCTAGC
>QTSX02003311.1:0-17245 GCA_014839935.2 Entomophthora muscae
TATCCTTTCAAGGAATATTCATATTATTTTAATCCTTATCCTTGGGTTTAACCAACAATTTATCTCAAACAGTTTTCATTTTCAATTTTCTGGCTTACCATTCACTTAACTTATACTAATGGGTTGTTTATTTCAAAGTTACTTGAGTACTAGACAATTTATTAACCCTGCATCCCTTACTGTTGTTTGAATCCACTCCAAACCGCTTACCTCTTTTTACCTTGGCTTACGTCACAGTTTGGATCTTATTTTTCTGTCTTTCATCATCTCTCTGTTTACAAGAGTTTGCCAAACAATTTGCTGTTTCCTTCTTTCCCCTTTTACTGTTAGCTTAACCTTTTAAGCTTAACTTTCCATCAACCATGTGCTCTTTGATTTCTGATCAGTTTAAGCCACCCAACCAATTTTGGTTAATATTTCTTCCCCTTTAAGTTACCTCAAATCCAAGCTAGAATAAAAGCTTGTGTTTTTATCCAGTCTCAACTTAAGTTGAGATTGTTTGACTTGCACCCCAAAAAGGTATTTGTTAGGTTTTGTGGCTTGTGTTTTCCTTTCCAAATTTTATTCTTAGCTCCTTCTTAGTTTTCATGATTCCTTTTGATTTTATTCTTCACCAGTTAGGCAACTTTTATAGTGGTGCTCATAATTTAGTTGTTGATAGCTTCAATCCTCCTGTTAGTGCAGACCATTTCCCAGACTTAGAAATTGACTTTTTAATCAAATTGTCAGTCATTAAGACTGGTCTTTACTTTATTTTATTTCTTAGGGTTAATAAATTGCCTTAGTCCTTATTTCACTTCATATAAGCCTTAGTAGCCTTAGTGCAGTTATTATTGCAAGCCTTGCCTACCTTTTTATACTTGACAAATATAAACATCCTTGGTTTAAAGGCTTTAGTTTACAATCATATACATTAGAATCCTGCATTTCTGATTCATGTATCCCGCATTTGTTTGCTGAGTTTTGTCTTTTGTTAGTTGAGTTATCTGCTCATGAGATTTGAAATTTGCCAATTTAAATAAACCAAAATAAATGGTTGATTTTATTAAATATTTTATTTTTCACTCAGCTGAATTGCCTGCAAAAGTGATTTGAAATTTGGACCAAGGATTTGACAATCCCACATTTTTACGTTCAGGTTCTGAATTTACAGTACAGGAAATCTCAAGTTGTACATTAGAATCCTGCATTTCTGATTCATGTATCCTGTATTTGTTTTATGTGTTTTGTCTTTTGTTAGTTGAGTTATCTGCTCAAGGGATTTGAAATTTGCCAATTTAAATAAACCAAAAAAGTCAAATTAAATGGTTGATTTTATTAAATATTTTAATTTTCACTCAGCTGAGTTGCCTGCAACAGTGATTTGAAATTTGGATCAAGGATTTGACAATCCCACATTTTTATATTTAGGTTCTGAATTACAGTATAACTCTCTATTATCTATACTTTCATTATCTATCATTGACCCTACACCAAAAATTTAAGTCCATATTCTTAAATAATTTGGTTTCTAGGTGGCAGCTCTTACTGAAGTCGGGATGACTGTACTTGTTGAGTCCAACAGAGGCAATACAAAGATTAAAAATATTGTTAATTCTGAAGGTTTAGGGAATAATTTATTAAATAAAAATAAAATATTATCATTTCCTTGGTTAAAACCTATCAGCGTTGACTTTGATTTAATGTTTCATATACTTAACTATTATTTACTACATTATATTTTCTCTTGTTTCATTATGAATAACTGGTAGACACCTAACTACGTCATATTAAGTTTATAAGGAGATTAATTAACATTCGAACCTGAATTTAAAGGGTTTCCTCTGTCATATTAAGTTTATTTTTAAGCCCATTTAACGATTGAACATGACTTCAATAATTTACAAATTTTATTTCTGGTTGAAGTTCGCTATCCGCTAAGATTGACTTGAAGAGCACTAAACTTTATAAAATTCTCAAGACACCCACGTTATTAATTTGCTTCTAGGATTATGTTTTCTTTGCTTAAAAGCAGCAAAGGGCTAGCCCTTTCTAAAGAGTTATCATTTTTAAATATCGAAAAAAGATTTAAGCATGAAATTAGCAAGGCCACGATTTTTGCTACCCATACCCTTGAAGATGGAAGCAAATTCATCAGCCGAGTTCCCGAAACCCCAGTTAAAGTATCAGTCGATCAACTTCCACCCCCCATTCGCCCCGTTAAAGTGATGCCTCCAATCACCATTTTGTCTCCAGAGCAGATTGATGAAATCAAGCGCCTTCGCCTTGAAGAGCCTCGTAAATGGACTGTATCTGCCATATCTAAGAAATACAATGTCACTTGCCGTTTTGTACACCAATACACAAGTCCTCCAGAAGAAATTAGATTGGAGAGAGAAAAAGAACAGGATCTTAAATGGGAAAGTATGGGGTTCAAACGCCAGCTTATCCATATTAACCGCTTGAGAAGAAGAGCCAATTGGTAAATTTATTCTGACTCCAAAAAGGTTAGACTAACGTGAAAAATAACAAGGCTTTTTTAAAAAAATCTCGCTTGATTTTATTCTCGCTCCTGATATGTCAGAGCGGGTTGAAGTATTTTGGTTTAGAGTATTTTCTCATTTGTTTAAAAGCATCCTTATTGCAACTTATTTCTGGTTTATTTAAAAGTACTTTTATTTTTTAGTTTTATTTCAGGTGTTAATATTTTCCGGTTGTTAAAATATCGTTTTTTCTGCTGATTAATTTTTTGGCTGCTATATTTGTTTTTATTTCAGTCAGGCTCTCGAAGAATAAAACTTCTGCGGCTTCTTGTTGAAAAAAATTAGAACAACTATAATTATTAAATGGGGCTCAGCCATAAAATGGTAAATATACTGTTAATGTTATTTTTTAAGTTGTAACCTTGATAGATATCGGCTTTCTTTTATTTTCAACGAGTTTGAAGGAGGCACCCGACTTTTTAATATCTGTCTTATTAATATAAGGCTTGGGTAATATGAAATATATGCATCTTCTTGTTACGGAGTTTTAAAGACTTCGACGCACCAAGAATCCCAACCCCCATACTAAAATTTAAGCTTATGCCATCTTAGCTATTTGAAGTTTCTTCCAAGAAGTTCTCTTAACTCTCGTCCTAACCCTTTCTTGTCAACCTTTACTAACAATTGTATTCAAGGTGGGCATAAAGCTGGACAAAAAGATTGAGTTGGATTATCAAAATCTAAGTTCCTATTATCTTAAGGGTGATTTTAATTAGCTTAGTTTTAGTTTGCTCCCAATCCGAATTATCGGCTCAACCTGTTGTATTGCTATTAATAGCTTTAGTGAAGCTGAGTTTTATTTCATTGAGGTTACTGCCATATTTTTTCTGTAAAAATTCAATAAGGTATTTTAATTCTAAAATTAAATTCCTCAAGGAATCTTTTGGTACAGTGAAATATGGGGTTGATTATAGCAACTAGAATAAAAACTTTTCTGAAAAGTTTGTTTTTTGTTTGCAAAAATGGTCATTTTTTTGGTCGGAGAACTTTCCAATAATTGAACCTCGATCTTTTACACGGTGTGGTAGTAAATAAAGGGCAGCAAAATAATCAGTCAATTAATTTTCCTGCAACGGATTTTCAGTCAAATTTGATCCTACTATAATATTCCATATGTAACTATTTTAGCTTTACAATAGTAAAAAGTTTAAAAAATTCTATTTAATAATGAAAACCTTAAACATCATTTCTATTTTTTATTATTTGCATTTAGCAGACTTAAATTTAAAAAATCTGCTTTATTGAAAGCTAATTTAAATAAATTTTACTGGTGTCGCAACATCTTCAATTACTCCCTCTCAAGAAAGTAATTCCCCAAGTGATTCCCCGACTAATCACTAAGTCTATGGCACTCTTATCAATTGCCATCTATTACAGGGATCAAACCTTTTGAGCCCTAAGTGGAACACTACTTGGACAAGCCTCGTGGCCGCCATGACATACATGGACGGTATGTGGCTTCTCATGATACTATATGTCGAGTTTATACTTCTGGGAAGTATAATAAACAGAAGAAAGGGGAAGATTTAAGAAGAGAATGATACTTTATTGAGTATGAATATATAATAATATATAGTATCATGATAAGCCACATACCGTCCATGTACGTCATGGGGTTTATCTGAGTAATGTTCCTCTTGAGTCACGAGGCTTAATCAAGTTGTGTTCCATTTAGGACCTGGATTGAGTGATCCCTGTCATAGATGGTTGACTGATAATGTGTCAGGGACCCACTTTGCAGGGAATAAACTTCCCAGCTGATGGGCCAAGGCCCCTACATTCAATCCTGCTATGACCGAACTGATAGGAACCGTGACCATTGCAAGATGCCCAAGCTGTCCTAGATAGGCAAACCTTCCAAACATAGAACTGAATTGCCCTAGTAGATAGTAGCCCACCAAATACGTCAAGAGGTAAAAGGAGGCGTAAGGTCTAACCAGAGTAGGTTCAGAGGGTGGGGGAGCAGAGGAACGGCCATAGTGAAATTTACGTCCCCAGTGTCCAGAAGGATATTTGAACCATCCATTGGCAAGGGGTTCCTTCTGGTGGGAGTCATCTGAGGAGGAATTATAGCAGTCAGTTGTTGGAGTTGGGTTTTCCAAGGTGAACACCTTGGACAAGAAGTAGGCTAGAAACCAAGATAGGAAGAGAATTCCTCTCATGGCTTCAGAAAAGGAGTGTTTATCAAAAGTGGATGAGTAGCTAGAAGAGTAAAAGTCTTTATTGTTGGAACAATTTGAAAGAATAAAAAGTGGGCACTTAAATAGTCTTGAATTCAAGGCTGAGGAGTTTGAGTGAAGTTTGAGGGGATTTTCATGAGTTTATCATGTAAACTTACCAATTTCATGCATTGGATACACTGGTTCTTAATAATAAACAATAAAAGCTGGTTACAAAAAAAGAGCCAGAAAGATCTGGTGATGGACAAGCTAATTAAGCGGGAAGCACTGGGAGGATCCAATATGTTGAAGTATGGCGCTATGCCTAAAGGCAGAGAAAGCGGGTTTAGAGAAGTTCAAAAGGCTAAAATCAGCCAATCAAATGCTGGACGGTAAGTGACGTGCACTCGCTTAATATTAACCTTTTTGATTTTGAAAGGCTTTTTGAAAGCAAAAAACAATTGAATTAAATGTTCATAAATAGGTAAATCAATGTTTGATGAAGATCTGATACTAACGTTGCATTCTTTAGCAGAGTTCAAGGTTTGAATCCGATTTCCAAAGCTTCTGAGACCAACCCTATCATTGTGAAGTGTATCAAGTGAAGTTTGTAAATTTAAATCCTTTGAGTAAGTGTTCTAGTGCTGGTTGGTGAACTTGTTGTTATCATGTGTGTGAATAAGATTCAAGTAGGCAGGGAAAGAATCCCTGACATAATGGTGCCACCAGTTTATTGACTGGCTGGTGAACCATTTGAGGAGCCATTTGGTGATCTACTTGGGGTGTTAATTCCCCGAGAGGGAGTAATTGAAGATGTTGTGACATCTCCCCCTGGGGTACTGGAAGGCAGAGCCTTGGGAATTTTCTTAAGAGTGTCGGGGATGTGTGCCTGGTATTGATCCAGTTTGGTGTTGGGAACAGGGAGTCTGGAATTTTGTTGGGCTGTTCTTGCTTTGCACAGGCAGAGGTGGTTGTGATGCATATGTTTCAGTTCAGTCTGAGCTCCAATTTCTTTGATGAGGTAGGTGTTGTTGGGCTTGACTTCCATGACAATGCCTGGTCCACGCAATCCTGGGTCCAGCTTGTGTTGATCATGATTGACAACCCAGATTTTGTCCCTGACTTGAAATCTCTCTTGTTGCAATGGGATTGCTTCCCTTTCAACCCTTTGGTGTTCTATCTCCTCTTGGTCTTTTTTGGCGCGTTGTATGTTAGGGTTGCTGTCATCTGGCACCTTTTTGGGAAGAGGTAATTGTGGTCCTGTGGCTGTACTAACGAGAGCAGGCTTTTGTCCATAGACAAGTTCATAAATGCTTTTACCCGTATTGTGGTTAACTCTTGTTCTACAGACCATGAGCGCAGTTGGAAGCATGTTGACCCAGGCCTTTGGATTGTTAGCAGATAACTTACTGAGGGCTTCCACTAAAGAGCTGTTTAGTTGTTCTACCCGTCCATTTGCTTGTGGATGATATGGGCTGACCGTGATGTGTCTTATCCCATTCTTGGCAAGGCAGATATTGGTGTCAATGGCCTTAAGTTGGGTGCCTCCATCTGTGATTAGGAAGTCAGGTTTACCAAACTTGGCTGATTTCTTTCCCAATAAATTGTCTCACATTATTGCCCTTGTGTTCTTTAGTGGCTTGCGCCACAGGCCATCTGGTTGCATAGTCAATAGCTGTGATGATGTACTTTTTGCCCTTGTTTTTGCCAGGCATTGGTCCCACAATATCCAATTACCATACCTTGAAGGGTTGTGTGATGGATATAGGTACCACTGACTTGGGTGGTGCTTTGGTTCAGGCGTACTTTTCACAGACTTCACATTGCTCCAGTACCTCTTTGATGTCATCTAGCATATTGGGCCACCAGTAGCGTGTTTTAAGGTACTTGTGTAGGTTCCTGCTACGGGTATGTCCCAAGTCTCTGTGATATCTGAGGATGTTGTCAATCTTTTGTGTTGATGGAACGTAGGGTACTGTGTCACCATTTGGAAGGATTCAGTGGAGGGTACCATATACGTTTTTGAACAGATGTTTGTTCTTGAGGACTTTCTCTTGGATGTCCATTGGTGTGCCAGGTGGGAACCCTTCCTGGAGATTCCCCATGATTAACATGGGCCATTTGGGGTCATTATCAGCGCAGAAGACATTTTTGCTGTATAGCCTTGACAGGGCATCTGCAGTAAGAATTTCCTTGCCTGGCTTGTATTCAATTTGCATGGGGTATCTCTGTATGAGATTCATCCATTTGGCTTATCTCCTTGGCAAGTGTTGTTGTGTTTTGAAGAATATCAGCAACTTGTGGTTGGTGAGTACTTTGAACATTTGGGCTTCTTCCAGATAGCATCACCACTTCATGAGGCAGTGTATGATGGCTACCAGCTCCTTGTCGTGTATGGGATATCTTTGTTTGCCGTCAGATAACTTCCTTGATTCATATGTCATAGGGAAGAAGTCTTTTTCTGCCAGTTTGGATATGGAGTACTCCTCCTATGGCATAATCAGAAGCATTGGTTTCTAGCTCATAGATTCCCTCAAAATTTGTGTATTGGAGGATAGGGGCAGTGACCATGTGTTCCTTCAGTTGGAGGAAGTGTTGATCATGTAGCAGTGTCAATACAAACTTGGTTGTTTTGCCCATGATAGCAGACAGGGGGGCTGTTAGGGCACCTCAATCAGGGATGAACCTTCTTACGTAAGCTACCATTCCAAGGAAGGTGCAGAGTTCACTCTTATTTCTTGGAGCTGGCATATCAGTTATGGTGCGTATCTTGTCTAGGTCTGGTTTAATTCTGTCCTTGCTGATAATGTGACCAAGGAATGAAAGTTCCGTCAAGAAAAATTTGCACTTTGACGGTTTTTCAATCAATTGGTTCTCTTCAAGGGTGCAGAGGACCAGGCAGAAATCTTCCCAGTGTTGTTCCAGGTTGGGCCTGTAAATTATGATGTTGTCCAGGTAGATAATTGCTCATTTTCCAATGTGTTCCTTAAAGACTTTGTTCATGAAGGTCACAAAGGTACTGGGTGTGTTTGTCATGCCAAAGTTGAGAACAACACATTCAAAGGATCTGTATTTAGTTCTAAATGTGGTCTGTTGAATGTCTTCAGGTTTCACACAAATTTGATGGTAACCTGCTGTCAAATCAATCTTTGTGAAGATTTGGGACCCCCTCAGGGCGTAAAAAAGGTTGTCAATTAGGGGTAGGGGATACCTGTTCTTAATTGTGACCTCCTTGAGCACTCTGTAGTTGATGACAAGGCAAAGTCCTCCATCTTTCTTTGCCGCAAAGAAGACAGCAGCGCCAAAGGGTGACTTTGATGGTTGTATGAGTTCTTTTTCAAGGGCTTTGTCAAGGTAAGCCTTTAGGGTGTTGTCTTCTTGTGGTGTGAGGCAGTAGATAGGTCGTGCTTTAGGTACACTTCCTTTGAGGTCAATTTTTTGTTTTATGCCACAGTCAGGAGGTAGTCCTGGAAGTGTTTCTTGGAAAACAGTGGGGAACTTGTTAACTAGCTGGTCTTGGATGTGGTCCTTTTCATGTCGAGTCTCTGTATTTTTAAAGAGGATGACCTTGTATGTACAGGTACTCTAATCAATTTTCCTAGGGTTGATTTCCTCTTCTGTTTCCATGATTTTCACAAACACATGGTCCCTCATAAGCGTGTCAAGGTGAGTTGGATAAACATGGTGGTGTACTTCTCCTTGTTTTATGGTGAGGATAGCACTGTCCCAGTCAATGTAAGGTTTGGTCTTCCTCATCCAGTCCAGGCCAAGTATAATGCCATACTTGGGGATTGGTATGATTGGACCGCTGAGAGTGGTTTGTACGTCTCTGTTTTAGGTGTAGAAGGGTTTAGCCTCTTGAGTGACTGGTGTGCTTTTGTTGTCCGCCATGATAACTCTCCTGATCTTGTTTTGAGTGGTTGGCAGTTTCATGAGGTCAGTGAATTTCTTGTTGACTAGGGATTGGTCTGCTCCAGTGTCAAATAGTGTGGTGCCCTGATATCTGCAAAAACATAAAGGATAAGTGAAGAGTTTATTTCCAGTTTGGGCGGCAAACAGTAGAGGGTTGCTGGAGGGTACTTGGATCATGGTGATTGAATCCATGTCCTGGTCTCTGTACAAGTCTTGTAGGTTGGGGGAAGGCGGCTCGCCTAAGCACTCCCCTGAGCTTTTCCCTCCTTGTTGGTATCTTTGGTACTTGCCTGGTTGGTTTGTGCAGTTTGATTCCCAGTTTGAGGATGGGTTTTGTTGGCTTGGTTGCCTTGCTTATTGGGTCAAGGATCCTTCTTGGCTGAAGGACTCTCTTTGTCATGAATGACATTTCAATACTTGTATTGGAAACCCAAGAGTTGAACCCCAGTCCCCAGAAGGTGGATCAAACCCTCCAGACCAGTCCAGAATCTGCCAACCCGTTAAGTCACAGGCTCAAATTGGTAAATTACTCTGCAATCCACCGGCCTACTACAGAGAATCCTCCAGAGACTACTTGAGTCACACAAAGTGGACAAGAACCTGCCCGCTTGCTAAATTGCATAACCAAATTAACAAGTTACCCCAAGACCTGCCAGTCTCCCAAGGACAATTCCCCAAATGGTCATCAGATTAATGCCAACCTTGAGCCATGTCAGGGAGCCAACCTGTGGGGGGTTCCTGAGAACTTGCGGGTGGACGGCCTGTGGGCCCAGCAGGGAGGGCCCACCACAGGATTGGGGCTAACTTTACAATATAAGATAACAATTTTCCAAGGACTGCCCAAGGTCCGCTTGTAGGCACTATTGAATCAATCAATCCAGTGAGGGTGATATACATCACCCCAAATATCTGGGTGGAAGTGGATTTGTCAGTGGCAGCAGATTCTTGCGGGTGGTCAGGCTGCAGGGTGAGGGGCGGCGTCATTGGAACAAAATATGCGGGCAGGAAATTATACTTGTCACGGAATAACAAAGGGGGCCAAATAATTTTAGTGCCTTCTCTGTATAGGACTTCTGTCTCTCTAGTTCTAGCTTCAGGGTTGTGGATTAGGATCTCCTCCAGAGTAAACTCCAAATACGCCGGGTTGGGTGGGTACTCAGTAAAATGTACGGGGCCAAAGGGAGCTCCTGGTGGACGGTAAAGTTTGGGCGGCTGGTCTGCGGTTTCTTGGGGTAGGTGAGCATGGGGAACAGAGCTGCAAAGAGTAGACTGTAGATGAAGTAAAACTAATAACAAGTATGGTATGATCTGGTTGAACCAAAGGTTCATGCCACTTTATTGCAAGGATGTCAATGGTCATCTTCCTGGCAGCCCAGGGTATAAGTATGCCCATCTGTCATGGTAAAACTTTCCCAAATTTTGTTGGCCTGGGGTTTCCCAATTACCAGGTCTTCCCAGTCTTTGGTGGCATTGATTGCAGGAGTTATTTCATTGGCTGCTTCAAACTGAGGAAGCTCAAATTCCCTAGTCAGGTTGTGGGATTGGTTGCCTCTGGGTGGCCCGTGTTCTATGGGAAAATTCTCTGTTTCCCCTTCCATGCGGGCCTGAGTTACTTCAGAATCAGTGGCTGGGCCTGCCTGTTGATTGGCTGTCTTAACAGGAACCCCCAGTGTGGAGAGTATTGGCATAGGTACATTTGGTTCATCAAGCTTAAAATAATTTTTCAAAGTCAAATCCTGTTCTGATTTGAGCCCAAAAAACTGTGGGTGGCCGGGCGGCTGGCCCTGCAGGCTGGCGGCTCGCGAGGTGCCAGGGTTCAAGCTTCGTAGTTGAGGCTTTTTGATAAGCATGGTTGATAAGAGTTTGTCATTTGTGAAAAGCCACCAAAGACCCAAACCTATGCAGAGGTTGCAGCTTGCCTTAAGGAGGTTAAAACAAAACCTATTTTTAACTCTGCCAATGACCACCAGCAACTGCCAGCATGCTGTCCAGAGAGGGTAGTGCAATTGAACTACTCAGGTGACATAGTGAACAGTGGCAGCGGAACAAAGCATTGCCACTTATATTCACCAAAACAGGCACTACCTGGATCTGCTGCCCTCAAGACTCTAAGCCAAGATCCACGCCCTGCCAGTGCCTTGCCTGCAAACCTGAACCCTGCAAAAATCAAAGAAGCAAAGTCCCAGGGTATAAAAACCCTGGCAGTATGGTGAAGACCACATTTTCATTTTCAATAATAAAGTTTTATGAACCTTTGGTTTTAACAAATCTTATCCTATCTAGTCTTAGTGATCTTCCATCTTAATTCCGGTCAAGTAGACTACCAGGCTGCTGCCCCCTCCCAAGCCCAATCTGCCAAATTGCCCCAGGAATTATACTGCCCCCTGGGAGCTCCCTTTGGACCTGTGCACTTTACCAAGTACCCTCCCAACCTGGCCTATTCAGAATACAACTTGGAAACCAATCTCATTGCCAATCTTTTGGAAAGGACTAGAAGTACCTAATACATAGGATATGAAGGAAAGAGAGTCAAGATACCGCCCTTATTGTTCAAGGACAAGTACAACTACCTACCAGCGTACTTTTTTCCCATGACTCTGCCATTAACCCCAAGACCAGACCGCCCCTTGGAACCCACTGCTGCAGCCAAGACCACATCTACCCAACTGTTTGGAGTACTCTACATTACTTTGACAGGATTGGTGGATTCTGTGGTCCCCAACTCCGGACCCTGGTCCTTGCTTGGGCAATCTTTATCTTATATTATCAAGTTAGCACCCATTCAATGGTGGGCCCTACCTGCCGGCTCAACTGCACCTCATCCTGAGCCACCCAATGCCTCTACCTATGACTGGCTTCCTGACACTCTTTGTGCTTGTTGATTGTGTGTAGATTGTCAGATTTTTGGGCAGCATGTTTGCCTTCCAAGAATATGTCTTCAAGGTTCTTGCAGCAGGTCATATCAAGCTGACGTCTAATGTGTGTGGGAAGACCATTGTAGAAATCCAGGTGTGGCCCAGGTTCATCAAAGTCAATGGTGTTGGGTGTGCGGTCATGTAGGTCTTCATATTTGGCAATGTACTCCTTGATTGTTCCTGTCATTTTGAAGGCTTGAAGTTCTGTCATGATTACTACGCCAGAATTTTTCATGGAGAACTTTTCAAGGAATGCGCTCTTGAATAGCTCCCAGTCTCCCTTTTGGGCGGGGTGTTGGGCTATCCATCCCTTTTTAAACGTGATGTGGTTCCTGTAATGTGGAGGGCAATTTTACTGACCCAGAGTCTTTGGGGGTATTTCACTTGCTTGTATTTTCTTTGTGTACTGTTGATCCAAAGAGAGGCATTTTCCCAATGTATTCCTGCAAAGGCGCCAATTTTAGCTGTACACAGGTGTTAGAATACAATATTAGGTATTTCAGGCTGCTGTGGTGCTGTTGTGATTGGAGTTGTGGGTAAAAGTCTTTGGGCTTTGAGAGTGTTGTATTGTTTGATGGGTACAAAGACGTTGTTGTATATAACAAAACCTGCAGGAACATCTTGTCCTTCTTTGTAGTCTCTCCAGTTTTTAGGGAGTACCATTGCTTGGTTCCTTTTCTTAGGAGGAATTTTTCCTTTAAGTTGGATAGGTATGGAAAACCTACCTGTGCTACCACTGTAAAGTTTATACTTCTGAGAAGTATAATAAACGGAAGAAAGGGGAAGATTTAAGAAGAGAATGATACTTTATTGAGTATCAATATAGAATTATATATAGTATCATGATAAGCCACATACTGTCCATGTACGTCATGGGGGTCATGGGGCTTATCTGAGTAATGTTCCTCTTGAGTCACGAGGCTTAATCAAGTTGTATTACATTTAGGACCTGGATTGAGTGATCCCTGTCATAGATGGTTGACTGATAATGGTACCACCAGTTTATTGACTGGCCGGTGAACCATTTGATGAGCCATTCAGTGATCTACTTGGGGTGTTAATTCCCCAAGAGGGAGTAATCAAAGATGTTGCAACATATATAATACTCTAAACTCATATCCAGTAAAGTATCATTCTCTTCTTAATTTTCCCATTTATCTTGTTTATTATTTTTCTAAGAAGTATATACTCAACACAATAAAAAAACAACAACTACAAAATCAATTTTTTCAACATTCTTATATTTAAAAACGACATTTTTTTTATTAAATATGCCTCACAAGAAACAGTTCAAACCAGCCATCAAGGCCAATAAATTTAGCACTCAAAATAAAAAAGCCAGAAACTCTTCTGGATGGAAATCAGATAAATCCAGCAGCAGCTTCTCAGACAGGTCCTTCTATAACATTACAGGGGATGAAATGCTCATCTAAAGCCACAAGCTAAAGGAAGATAAGAGGAAAGATAGTACAAAAAACCACCCAAGAAGCCCAAGATTAAATACCAGAATATGATTAACAAGAAGAAATTTCAAATGAAGATAATAATCAAAATAAGGGAAAGAGCCCCCTAAGTCTACCAAAGTCTAACACCAACAGCAACTCCAATAAAGGGAAAGCCAACAAAAAGATGGGCTAAGAAAGATGTTCATGGCTTTAAGCCAGAGATAATCAGGAGCTTCTGTGGCAAGGATGAAAAGTTCACCATCCCAGATGAGCTTTTCACATCCTTCTTTATGTTGACTTCCCAGAAAAGGTTATCTGTTGTATATGAGGGCTACTACTTCTACAGCAGCATTTTCAGATCAGGTGACCTGAAACAGTTCAAGTGTGAGCATTAAGTATTCCCATATATGGTTGTTGCCAATAGGTTTGAACCCCTTAAAAATGCCCAAAGACCATGCACATCTTTCTCCTAAAGATTTTTTAAGAACCCAATGGAGTGATACCTTATAATCAAAATCCCCCTGAATGTCAAGATACAGCATCCCAGTGGGGGTTCCATTGGCCTCAGCTGCCAACTTACTCTGTTGGGAGGAGGGGAGAGCCCATCATAGGTGGGGTGCTAACTTGATGAGATAAGATGCTGATTGGGCTACCAAGGCCCAAGGTCTGGTGAAGGGTACCATGGTATTGTAAATTCACTGCCACCCCTGGCATTAGATTTTAAAATCTTCCCCCGTTGCACCAAGAAAGGCTCAAAAATGCCAGCCAAACTCTTCCATTCTTTAGGGGATTTAGCACACACAGTTGATGAGAGGTTTGTGCTAGCCTACCCTTTGTATTCCTTGGGCAACCTCCAGAATTAACACATAAAGAATGGAACATCCTCTATGTCAACAATTCTCAAAAATATTTTTCTTATTTTCAATATTAAAGATTATTTTTTTCTTGATTAAATAATTGACACTGATAATAGAAGCAATGTTTGATTTTTATTTTGAGCTTTTAATTGAAATTATAAAAGATAAAGCAAAAAATTTTTTTGAAATTGTCAACATGAAGGATGTTCCATTCTGTATGAGTTAATTCTGGAAGTTGCCAATTCCTTGCCCTTGGTTGCTCCCCCCTGGGAAGAAACGTTGATCAATTTAGACTACTTACTAGCCTGGTGTCGTCCATTTTTAAAAACTATCTGAGCTGCCCAATCAAATGTTGCCAAATCAACACTCAACAACTCAGTTGACTCCCAAATGCCTGGCACCTCTTCCAGCCAATCAGATCAGGTCAAAGAAATTAGAGTAAAACTCTCCAGTCCCCCTGAGCCTATCCAGCAAAGTTTTTCCTCTAGCCAATTAGGTCCAGCTCCAATTGTCAGGTGATCACTTTCATTGCAATCCATTCCTTTTAGTAAAGCAAGGGAACTTCCAGTCCCCTACTTGTCTATTTTCAAATATATTAAAGTTTGGAGCCTTTTGCACTTTATTTTAATTTTTTTTGCTGTTTGGGACCCTGTTTTGAGTTTCTGCAGCCTAAAGATTAAGGTGTTAGTTGATGTTCTAAAGCTTACCTTGTGCCAACTGGTTTTAAACCTGGCTTCTCTTCTGGGATCCTATACTAGTGTTATTATACCTAGTTGTTGTCTCCTCTGCTTTTGCTTTCAAAAACAGAGTTCAAACCTGAAACTTTCAATTGATTTTCAATATCATATTTATTATTATTTTGAATTTCCACTTAAAATCTTTGTTTTCAAACCTGCTTTTGCTTGCTGTCATTACCAAGGCGTCCCAGATCACAATAAGGCTGCCTGGACCTACTCTATTGCTCCTTTTTGCCTTTCTGTTAAAAATTACCCTACCAAGACATTTTTCTACTGTTATTTGAAAAACAAATCCTACCAACCTACTTCAAATTTTGTGAGGATTATTTCTATGATACTCCCAGCAATCAAATTTGTGGTGTTTTCCCTGGCTCTGTTCCTGCTGCTTCTGTGGTCCACCTCCCCAGACTTGTGGGGGGAAATCTCCTTGTCTGCCCGGCTTGTGGGTAGAGACCCTTCTAGTCTCTGGGACCTCCCCAGCAGTCTTCTCTTTTCTGGAGAGGCTGTGGTCAAGAGCCTGATGTGTGATGACTTGGATTTGGACACTGTGGATCACGCTTTGCCTGTTTCTGAAGGAGATGTGTCTTCCATGCCTCCCCTCCCCAGCGTGGTCCAGAGCCATCCAGTACCCCTTGGGTCCTCCAAGGTGTTCTCTTCTGCTCTCACCTGCACCCCTTGGTTGCTCACCGGCCTGATATTGATGGGCTTGAACGCCTATTTCCCTCAGTTGTCCCCTTTGTCCTCCCTGTGGTCCCCCCTTTGAGTGGCCGTCCCAGTTCTTCACTGGACGGCATCCTGGTGGTTTGTTTCACTGGGTTGGGAGCTAAACTTAGTTAGTTTATCCCCCCTCTCTCACAGGTATCAACTAACCCAGCCAAAGTAATGTAGGCTATTCCTGCATATTGACTGGCTGTGGGAGGAGACAGATCTTGGATGGGGGTAGGCAGTCAGGTTTGGGTGTTGGGGGAGTTTTCATATCTGTCTGATAGGCAGGCAAATAGTTGTACTTCTCACAGAATATGTCAGCTGGATGCTCATACTAGGCATCTTTGTGATAGACTGTTTGCAGAGTTCTCTGTTGGGCCAGGCAGTCAAAGCAGAGAATATTTTCCAAAGCAAACTCATTGTATTCTGGCTTAAGTGGGTAGTCAGAGAAATGCAGCAGGCCAAAGAGTGCTCTGGGCAGACAATAAAACGTGGGCCAGGTTTTGGGGACTTCCTCAGAAACGCGGACTGTCAGGCCAGGATTTGGGCCACTATTTATTATATTAAGCCAAGGCGCCAGCTTAAGCATTTGAAAGCCCTTTAACTTCTTTGTATTATTTAATTCATAAACTTATGTTTTTTTAAACATTAATATAATGCTTAGTTTACTGAAGAAATTTTTAAAAGTGTAAAATGTAAAAATAATAAAAATAAATCTTATTTTTATTAACTTTATTTTTTGCTAAGAATCAAATATATGAGTTGCATAGGAGATTAATAGCAGCCCCAAAGCTATAATTGTTATTTTACCTATCTTTGTCCCATATAATTAATTTCTTAGTTATTTTTAGAAAAAAAAGTTGTTGAATTTAAAAGACTATTTACCCTATGTGAAATATAAGTTTTTGTAATGCATCTAACTTCATGAACATGCCCTATTAATCCTTTGGTAGTATCAGCTCTCTTTGTTTCTCTATCATCTGTGCAGAACTTTGCACAATATTTTATTTTGTAGTACTCCTTAACATTCTCAAATGTCAAAGGTGAAACATACAGCTCACCATCTTTTATTAAATATGAAAGGCTAACATAAAAAGCTTTGACTTCAAGCCAGCTTTTTTAGGGCTAGATTTTCTATTGTAAATGTAAAAAAAGGTTTTTTGGGAAACATCTGAATTATTTACAAGTGACTCATATAAACCCTTTCTTTCTTCCTCTCTCTCAAAAATCATTTTGAGATCCTTTATATTTTTATATACATCTCATTTTTCTTTTGTTTAAATATTTTAGATAAAACACCAAAATTACCATCAACAATACTTTTGCCATGACACTCTACAAATCTATTAAACTTAATTGTTCCTTTTATAATTCTAGGTACCTCTTTAAAAAGATAATGTAAGAAATCATAAGATCTGAAATGATTACCATTATCTTTTCAAACTTATATATTTTTAATATTCTTAAATTTATCTTTTTTAAGCAGACTTATCAAACACTGAACTGAAAACAAAAATTCATGAGATAAAATTTCAGATAAAAAGTCATGATACTCATATTTAATTATCCCATTTTCTTTAAAAGCAATTGCAAATCCTAATAAATAAATAGGTGTTTTCTCATAAAAACAATTATTTGTCTCTATAGGACCCCCACCTGTTTTAAAGTTTTCTTTATAGTTTATTACTATAACACATTAATTATTGTCAAGATTAAATATCACTAATATATTCTTTATTTTGATTCTTATAAAACTTTTCAAATAGATCAATAGATACTAAATTTTCTTTGATAGATTTTGGCAATGGCAACTTCTTTATACTCAAATCTGTTTTCTTCATTTCTAATGATTTTTTAAGTTGCAAATGTTACACATATCAGTTTATTTTTTGCTTTTAATTATATTATTAGGAATAAGATTATAGTACAGTAGTTTTAAGAGCTATGGCAACAACCAAAAATACTTCAGATTTAAACAAAATGATTTCAGATT
>QTSX02003312.1:0-17131 GCA_014839935.2 Entomophthora muscae
TAAAACATTAAACAATAAAAAATAATGAGACTTTATTACTATTTTTGTTTAACTTTTATATTTTTTGACAAGTTACCCTTGGCATTTAGCCAAGTTTAAATAGATGACAAAAAGTTATACAAATGATTTAATCACTTTGAAAGCAAAAGTTGTTGTTCCAAAATCAATTGCATGGAAACTGAATGGGGGTGACAAAAGACGTATATGATTTTTTAAATGTAACACTTTTTATTAGAGTTCAATGATATAACCCTGACAATAGTTCCTAGTGACGCTTCTGGACCGCGTACAGTAGTTTTCATACCTGTTGTCATAGTCTTAACTACAATTTGATGAATTTGAATAGATCGGATAAATCTATCGGATAGCTATAAAGTGAATTCTATTCACCTCAAATAAACTATTCTTGATCCCTTACTTTTTTTGTTTTTTGTAAAACACTGCTACACTGTGAAAATAAACGAGATCAACTGAACTCCGAGCGAAAGAGAAGAGAACTGAAATCTATTGTTAATTAATATAAATGTCACTTTTTTATTTCGTTTATTCTCACAGTTGTGAAAACTACTTTATTAACTATAAATAATCAATCAAGCGGATTTAATCAAACTCTGGTTTGAAACTATTTAGAACTTCCTATGAAATAACAAGGGAATTACTATATATCCCAACATGTCTCATTTAAGCAGGCGTAGCTTGTCACTGCCCATATGCTTTTTTTATTTTATGGGTCATTGATTTTCTATCAGCTGGTCGCGGTAGGCTTGTTGACTTATTGTGTCACCAAGATCTTAGCACCAAGCATGTGTCATAAGACAACCCCACCACATTGCATCGTGGCCTCGGAACCATTTGAGCTGCTGCCAAACCAGGGATGGGCCGGCAACGGAACCCAATTCATAAAGTTTCACACCTCCATCCCCTCTCCAAATAACCTAAAAAGCCCGTGCATGCGTGACTTGAAAAACATCCAAGCAGTCGAAGGATCATACCATAAATCCTTAAACGAGCAAAACCTCACCATACTGCTCTGTCCATCTGAGCACTTCTGTGTATTTGAGTCATACTTGCATTCCAATCAAACCTGGGCTTTTAACAAAACCAACTTCAAACATCCCTCGTCCTTGACTCAGCATCTCAAAAACTTGGTGCAAAGCTCCATCTACCATCTGGTTGTCCACGGCCCAGCCTCAGGAACAATTGGATTCAGAGCCATTCAATACAGAGCCAGCTATACTCTGAAGCAAAAGTACCATCTTTACCAACGCTTCAAGCAAGTGAGCGTGTTTGAAAACTGCCAAGTCTATCTTCCCACCGGAGCCCATGACGGGGTATTGACCTTCAATCCAGACTGATTCCCTTTAAATCCCTATTTGTGATTAGGGCTGCGTCGGCCTCCAAAAGAGACGATTACGGCATTTGCCGTAATCGTCCCGTCCTCCCTTCCCTGGATTCTTTTTTTTGGATTCCCCCAGCGTAGGGGAATCCGAAATTTCCAACAAAAAAGAAGGCCTCATACGGCTTTCTGGTTTCCGGAAGAGCCTGGATTTACATAAATAACAAAAATAAAATATTTTTTGAAACAATTACTTTGAATTTATAATTTAATTTTTTAAAATGGAAAAGAAAATTTTTTATTTGAAAAAAATCCGCAAAAAAACAACCCGTCCACACATAGGTGTGGAGTCAATTCCGAGAAAATCTTCTCCAGATTTGAGACGGTGGCTCCTTTTCTAAAAAGGAGCCACTCATCTCAAATCTGATGCAGCCCTACTTGTGATCTTGCATTTACAACCACAATAAAGGGACAGGAAGGTTGTCTGTCAATCTTTGTTCTGCTGACCAAACTCATTTAAAATAATTCTTCTGATTTTTTTTCTTTTGATTGGTGTCATAAATGACATTTCTCCCAAAATAAGTGGGAAACTCCAACTAGGAGAATTGAGCCCAGGACCTGATTCTGAGGGTTGTGGGGACCCTGCGCGCCCTTGGGCCACCCGCCCATATTTTTCACGGTTAGCCAGTGAAAGAGCTGAAACAGGCATTGGTTCAAATCCAATTAATCAAGGAAATTTGCAGGCCTGCATGGCCAAATTTTGCAAGAACAAGTTGGATTGCTGGAAGCACTAAACCAATATGGTGTCATTCCTGTCATAGTTGACAGGCCGTCCAAAAAGGGGCTTGCTGCTCAGCACAATGGGCAAACTCTAAAGGGAATCCAGATAATTGGCTAGAAACCCAGGCCGCCAGGCCATGTGATCCCCAGTCATGTAGTGACCCTAAAGTCACTCCTGAAGATGTGCAGCTTAAGGAGCAAATGTTGTCCTGGCTTAAGGTTTCTGAAGGTCACCTAGTTCAGAATGACAAGAACACCAGTGGCAGTGATGAAGCCATGAAGACATTATCCTTGGACTGTCAGATGGAAGTCATTCCAGCAGAGGATATGACAGGCCAGAAGGATCAGAATAGGGCCGGAACTCTTGGCCTGGAGGAAACTAAGCAAACTCAGCTATCAGGTGATGGGCTAGATTCCAAACTTAGCATTTTAAATGGTATTTAAACCCCGTAAAGTCTTGATGAAATGGTATTGCCATTCTGAAATAAATAAGACTATGGGACCTTGGTTCTACCATTTTATTCCCTATTTTGTCTTGGTTGTTTTCATTTTACCACTGTTTCAACCAAAAATCTTGGACAGACGGCCCACATTCCTGAGGAAGCCCCCAAAACATGGCCCACATTTTATTGTCCCCCTGGAGCACCCTTTGGTCTGCTGCATTTATCTGACTACCCCCTTAATCCAGAGTATCAGGAGTTGACTGTGAAGGATACCCCCTACCCAGACCACATGGCCCAACAGATTACCCCACAAACAGCCTTCCACAAAGTTTCTTGGTGCAAATAAACAGCCCCCAAAATCCGTGTGAACTATAACTATTTGCCTGCCTACCAGATAGATATGAAAGTGCCCCTGACACTCAAACATGACTGCCTACACCCACCCCAGGACTGTCTCCACCCACAGCCAACCAATATGAAGGCATTGCCTACATCACCTTGGCTGGGTTAGTTGACACTATGGTACCCGCCACTGGACCCTGGGCCTTAGTAGGAAAATCAGCATCTTATCTCATCAAGTTAGCACCCCTCCTATGGTGGGCTCTACCCTCCTCCCAACCAAGCAAGTTGGCAGCTGAGGCTAACAGTCCCTCCCCTGGGATATGGTATCCTGACAATTGGCTTAGTTTTACTAATGCTTAACTTAAGCTAAAAACTATTTTTTAAAACTACATAGGCCATTTTCTGTCATATAAATAAATTAAAAAAATTGTTTATTTTTTTATGAAAATGAAAGGAAATTCCAAAAATAAAATGAGATTCAATACTATTTGAAAATAGATATATTTTCTGTCAAACCTAATAAATTTGAACTTCCATATAATCTACAGTAATAAAAATATATATACTTAATTATATTTATTCTTTATTTTTATGTTGTAACTGTGCTATTTTAGCAGAGTTACAAGGGGGAAATATTTAGAAACTAGATAATATTATTTAATGAGAGACAAGTATTATATAGCCATTGTGAATCGTGGATAGTAGGAACATGATAGTGTTGATCACATGGTGGGATGGTGAAGGGGATGGCTTGATCTTTGTAATGAGTCAAGCACTAAAACAAGTTACCCACCAGGGAGGATCAGCTTTTGTTCATGTTATTGTATTTGGAAATCTGAGTCACCTTCCTAACTTGGCTTCAGGTGACTGGATAATTGGATTGTGGGTCACAAACCTGCTTACTCAGATCCTTGCTGGCAGGTTGAGCCTGCTGTTTTGACATTAAAAATTTATTTAAAGTTTAATATAAAAAGAGCAAAAATTTTATATCAAAATATAATAAAAGTTGACTTATTTTATTATGTTATTCATAGTAGTATACTGATATCAACAAGGAATTCTATTGATTAAAGCTTAAATAGTAGGTCCCAAACAAATATATTTTTGGGTACCAACTTATTTTTTTGGCTTTTCCAGAGAATTTTCTGTCAACCCATAGGGATTGACTGCTCCAAGCCTCAAAACCTTAGCTGGCTTAGGGTTTTAGACTAATGTAACATGAGGCCAATTTCTCATCAAACACAAAATTTGACCAAAAGTATTAGCAATCTATTTTCAAAATCAAATAAGCTTCAGAAAGCCTAGCTAAAGAAAAGTTGGAAACCCCAATATTAAGCCCCATATCCACTATAAAGGACACTAGATTCCTCCAAAATTTAACAAAAAAACTTACAATATTATCCTGAATCACCCAGTAAAATCTTCTTCATAAATCCAACTTTTTAGGCTAGTAAGGAACACTATAAATTTCATTCTTAAACCCAGGACAACAGAACAAGAAAAATAGAAACAAAGCAATAAAAAATAATATCATTCTAAATTTATTTTTAAATCTCATATATTTACAGACAATAGTTTTATTACAATATGCCTCATACAAAAGAGTCCAAGTCACCTAACCAGTCCAAGGGAGCTAGCACCTAAATTCAGGAACCAGCCAATCTTAAGAAGGAGGACAATCAAACAAAGCTACTAACAGCTCCTCAGACATTACTTCTATAGTAGTACAGGGGATGATACTCCCATCAAAAGCCACAAGTCAAAGGAAGATAAGAAGAAGGAATATATTGAAAAAGCCTACCCAAGATACTCAAGATGAAACACCAAATGATAATAAAAAAGATATCTAAAATGAAGATGATAATCAGAAAAAATAGTCCAGCAAAGACCACTCAAAGCCCTCCTCTAACACCAACAGCAACTATAATAAAAGGGAAAGACAATCAAAAGACAGCTAATAAGGATTTTCCTAGCTTTGAGCCAGAGAAAATAAATAACTTCTATGACAAGGATGAAAAGTTCACTATCACTGATGAGCTTACCACAGTATTCTTTATGCTGACTGATTAGGAGAACCAGCTGTTGTACATGAGGGATACTACTTCTGAAGCAACAAGATATCCAGATCTGAAGCCCTGAAAAATTAGGTGTGATCATAAAGGATTTCCCCCAATAGTTATAAATAACATGCTTGAAATTTGAAAGCCCCCTGAAGATCATGAGTATCCTCCTCCTAAATATCTTTTCAAATACCTAATGAAGCAGTACCTGATCACTAACATCCTTTTGTAGTTAAACAGTCCTTCTACGACATAGTTACTCATGCGCCAACAATTATAAACAACCTCCATAAATCCATGGTCCATACATATCATTAACTTATTAGGTTCATAACAAAAAAAGAGAGATGATTCCATATCAGTCAAAAACCCAGAAACAGCAAAATATAAAGGTATCAATGATAAATTCAAGCATTATAATGATCAGTAACTCTTCTTGCTGAATGACAATCCCAACAAGTTTGAGGAGAGGATGATCATATATGCAACCAAGAGTCATCTAACAGTGTTTAAGGATAAGGAGGTTAGGCTATCTGATGCAACATTTGCTAGCTGTCCTAAGATCTTCAACCAGCTATGGCTCATACATGTAGAAGTAGAGGAGAGATTGATGCCTCTCATATACTGCCTAATGATTGATGTCAAGCTGCGCTTTATTATTTGACATAACAAAGAACTCAGGCAAAAGTCTTAAATGCAGAAGACTTATGGTTCTGGATTTAAGCCCTTTTTTATATGAGCATGATTGATATATATCTTACTAGCAAGTGCAAGATGAGCGCCAAAGATTCAGGTCAAAATTAATGAGCTAAAATATTCTTACTTTATTGGAAGAAAGCACATTTAAATTTATACCCAAAGGTTCAATCCTAATAGCCCAAGTAGAAATACTCCAAGTGGAAAGAGGCAGGTAGGGATCCAGAAGGCTCAGTTATTGATGTCAACCCATATTTGGGTAAAGAGAACTCAGCATGGTGAAAGCAAAAGCTAAGGCTTTTGCATGAATCATTCTGAAAACCACTGTTTGATAGACCAGTTGTAACCCCTAGTGAATTTGAATTCATGACAACTGTTGAGCAACTTGTGTTATTGATGGTATGTTCAAAGCTACAGATAGGTGTTAGCCTTGCCAATGTACTCTACCTAATCCTATGCAAGAGCACTACAGACTACAATAGAATAGAACTTTGAAGATAATTACGTTTATTGATACTGGAGTACAATCTAACCAGCGGCTGCAATCTATCCAGGTGTAACTAAGAACTTGTTGTCATCCTTTCAGATGTCTATATCAATATATACTGCAACAACCCTTGTTCTTGTCCTTTCAGACAGTTCTCAGTGGCTACCTTCACAATAGGTTCATCTTTACTAGCTACGCCTATCCTGATTGGCTGTCCTTGGCATGTGTGTTGCTACTGGCATTTGCAGGCATACATGGCACTTCAGCTACAGCCTATGCTCTTCTTGAGTTAGCCTACTGTCATTTATTGATTGGCTGTATCTTACACGCCTATTATTGCGCTGGGAAACTACACTTTATTTAGTTGACACTTATAAATGGTCCTTAATCTGTCTTCCAACATTGGAAGGTGCAATTTTGGTATTCCATTTGTAGGGCTTAATCAGTGATCCTTTTATGGCTGGCAAGTCTTCTGCTTATTAATGCAACAAGTCAAATTAGGGATTATATGGTGTATAATAGCAGACTTGATCCAATAGTGACTCGTGGATTATCCGCCGTGTAATGCTGACCCAAACCAATAAGAAACCCAATTATACGCCATGCAATGCTGATCCAAACTTGGTATTTCTTAGCCATTTTTATATCTCTTGTTTGATATGGTCAAACATGCCCATCAGGCTGCATGAGCTGAGTTGATAAAACGTCCAATAGAGTGAAATGAGTGATATACAATTGATGATTTAGTGATTACACAGCGTGTAATCAATGATAACCACTATATTGGCTAACGTTTATACAGTGTATAATAATTATATCAATTATAATAAACTAGTAATTATACAGCGTATAATCACTACACATCAGAATGATAATCAGTGATAATACAGTGTATAATTGTTACATCTAATCTAATAAACTAACAATTATACAGCGTATAACTATTATAACCACTATAATATATTGGTGATTTTATGGCGTATAATTACCATACTTAATATAATATTAACATAGTGATAATACAGTATGTAACTGATAAGATCTGCGTGCAATGATTAGCCTGATTATTTGTGGTCAATTAGCCTAATCTCACAACAACTGAAACCAAGAAGGAGAACTATGTGCGTGTCCTGAAGATCATCAAGGAAATACAGAATATAGCCCTTGAGGAAAAAGGAAAAGGCCCACTTCAGCAGGAAGGCCACCCAAGAATCATGTTGCCTCAATACAGCTCAAGAACCCAAAGCTTGCCCTGTTTGGCTTTGAGTCTGCCCAATCAATAGCATTCAGGGAAGTCTTTGGTGGTGCAACCCAAGAATACTACTTCCAGTTTTGCCAAGCCTGCCTTAGGAGGATAAAGACCTTCAAGGAACTTTACAAGAAGTACACTTCAGATACCTCAGGGATTATAAAGCAGATGGTTAGAAGATACCCTGCTTTGCACTTTCTGAAGAAGGATGTCATATTGAAGGTAGTGAAAATGCTGTACACAGATGAATGAAATATGGCTAATAGCAAGCTGATGGTAGAATGTATATGCTACTCCAAGGATTAATGGACTGGGATTTTTAAGAGAAGAGATATGAACCAGGGAAGAGCAAGACAGATATAACTATGTGGGTTCTGTCCTGAATGAGGGCCACAAGACCAAATCTTCACAGGAAGGGTGGCAAAATTGCGTTACCAAGTCAGTTGGAATTAGCAAGCAATCATTTGGCAAGCTGTTTGTGGTCCTGAAGAATTAAAAAGACAGGGATGATAAGATCATTAGGGATATTTAAAATTTAGTATCTCCACCTCTAAGAAAAGCTAGCATTAACTCAAAAAAGACACAATATACAATCTGGTGCATAGGTATCACAAGTGATAGTTGTTTGCTATTAATTCACAAGACATAATCCTATTCCCAGTATTTAAACCCTGACCCCCTGCAGGCTGCCAGCCTGTATTTTTTGGGCTCAAATCAGGGGCAGATTTGACTTTATAAAAGCCTCTGAACCCAACCAATGAGGTGCAAACTACATGCAAAGCATGTCTGTTTATGAACACCTCTAGCCTAGCTAATAGAAGCGCCAACTTGAGCTGTAAAGTAGTTTTCAAACCTGTTGAGATAAATAAAAATCAAGGGATTTATATTAAACTACAATGGAGTTGGATCCACTTTGACTTTGTTTTTGACTGAGTTGCTTTTGTTTTTAGACTGAGACTTTTGGTTTGTCTCAACAGGTTTGAAAACAACTGTATTTTTGTGACTAGCCAGCTCTCTGCCAATGGAGTGTTGCACAAATTATCCCAAAAACAAGGCCCACCAGATGATGGAAACCTTTTGATTCAAAGAGGGAAACCAAGATTCTCCACCCAAGCCTAGCCAATGACAAGCCAATATTTTCTGATGCCACTGAAGATTTACAAACCTTGGGAAATGCTATCAACTAGCTCAAAGGATATAGCAAAATTTTTCCCATGGCTGATGGGCATACTTATACTCTGGGGCCACCAGAAAGGTGCTCTTTGTCATTTTTTCAAAAAATTTATGAACCATTGGTTCACTCAGGTCATCACATACCTAATTTTAGCACTTTTTTATTTGCAGACTGATTTATGCAACTCTGTCCCCTCCCCAGCTGACCCAAAGAAGCAGCAGATGAACCACCTGATTTATACCATCCACCAGGAGAACCCTTTGGCCCAGTACATTTTACAGAATATCCCCTGAATCCCACTTACTCCGAGCTACCATTGGAAGAAATTATAATATACAAACCTGAATCCTATACCAGAGAACATGAACTTATTGGATGTTGAGGCACCTGGTACAACAAGCACCCCCATATTATTCTGCAATAAATACAGCTGCCTGACCGTGCACTTAGTACCTGTGACTCCTCCCCTGACCCCTGGCTCAACTGCCTGCAAGAAACAGTGGCCACCGCTGAATCAATCTTCACCCAGCTGTTTGGTGTTCTCTATATAACACTCACAGGTGTGGTTAATTCCATGATGCCCGCCAATGGTCCTTGGGCCTTGTTCAGAAAATCTCTCTCTTACATTGAAAAGCTAGCTCCCATCCTGTGATAGGGCCATCCCACTGGGCCCACAGGACGCCTCCCTGCCAGTTCTCCTGAACCTGCCACAGGCTGGCTCCCTGACAACTATGAACCTTTATCAAGGTTTAGGAATAATGTCCTGTTGCTTTCAGGCCATGGTTCCTGTCAGACTATTTACTTCTTATGACTTCAAAAAATTCTTCTAGGCTGCAGGTTATTCCAAATTCAGATATTAAACTGGAATTTCCTAATTTAGGATAAATTGAATATTATCTTGGTGGATATAAGATATACTAATCTGCAATTACCTAACATAGCCTTTCTTGACACTTTAAGTATCCTAGAATTGATTATATTCTTTTTCCCAGTCTTTGTATCCTTGTTAGGAACTTTAAGAAGCTCTGTACCTTGCTCTTTAAGAAAAGGAAATAAAATGATGAGTATTGTCAATTATCTGGATGGTAACACACCTTATAATATCACTAACTATACCAGTTAAAATAAAGCGGAAATAAAATCTGAGGATGAAACTGCATTTTTAAATGCAAAAATTAAAGATTTGAATATTAAATAAAAGTTCAAAAATCATTAAAATATTTCAGAGTTTAATTATGTTGTGTTTGGCTCCTGGTGAGAATATTCATGAGGACACAGCGTAAAATCTTTATAACAAAATATTTGAGGTTTGAAGCTAGCCTTGGGTTAGACTTCATGGCAAAATTAAGGGCACATACCTTAATTTCCTGGAAAACAAGATGTGAAAGTCCTTTTGGCAGAAAGGACAGGAAAAAGCTTGAAGATTATTAGAGCCAACACAAATGTGGATAAACTTGTCTTTATTAGGAGAAATGATTCTACTTAAATAGTAGACAAGGAACAGAGATCATTCATTAGAAAGACAGAGTGGCTGAGGGGGTCACATTGAGATGAGGTCATACTAGAATCAGACAAGGGAAGGTATGGTATTCCAGAATGGGTGGATATTGGTACAAACCCATTTGTGGAAGACAGGGAATCCCCAAAATTGAAAGCAAAACCAGCCAAATCTTTGCAGCTATCAATATTTGAAAACCATATTGAAATAGAATTAATGGCGTAATTTCTGACATCTCCCCTCAAGATTGGACAAAGGGAGTTGATAATTGCAGAGGAATTTGGAGTGAATACGGGCAAAAAGACGTCCAGACAACAGTAGTTTCACAGTATACTTCACACCTATTTTAAAGGTGACCTCACAGGGCCTAACCCAGAGGGAATCCAGCTTATGAGCTCTACCACCTGTACAATTCTGGTAGTAGAGAACTAGGTTGCCTATTTGATACTCAGGGAGGGGGGCTCTAGCAGCATTGAACAAGGAGAGCTCCAGAGCCTTGACCTTGAAAGCAGTGGAGTAAGCTGTTGCTTGGATGTTGATGATACAATTGGTTAAGTATTTAAAATGGGCCTTGGGATTTTCAGACACATCAACTTTGATCAAGGGGGGTCCCAAGATTGAGGGGGTAGCTGCTTCACATCCATACAGAATGGCAAAAGGGGACCAACCAGTTATTTGGTGTCTACTGAGTTAGTAAGCAAAGAGGGCAGCAGGGAGGAACATTTCCAATTGGTAGCGTCAGAGAGAATGAGCTTCCGCATTATGGACACTAGGGAGGAATTGGCTTGTTTGACAGTTCCATTAGTTGAGGGGTTATATGGCGCAGAGAAAGATAGGTGGGTCCCCATAGCCTTGGCAATAGACGTGATGAGGCGAGCGTTAAATTTGGTACCATTGCCAGAAAGCAGTACTTGAGGGCAGCCATGTCAATAGAAGATGTCTTGCAGCAAGAAAGAAGCCGTGGTTTTGGCAGTTATATCCTTTGTAGCTCTGGCTTTGACCAATTTGCTAGAATGGTCTACAGCTACTAAGATAAATCAACACCCAGACCTAGACTAAGGGAAAGGCCCAACAGCATCAATACTCACAGTGTGGAAAGCATGCTTAGGGGGGATGAGTTTGAATTGGTGTTGGGACAGGTGAGGGTGTTGGAGTTGGTACAAATGACAGGAGGCAAGAACGTCAGGAATAAGGAGACACATGTTCTCCCAGTAGAAGTTCTTACACAACCAGTCATAAATTTTTGCTATGCCTCTGTGTCCTGTGCCAATGTGGGCTTGGAAATGATGGCAACCCTCATGCTAGGACAGACGTAGGGCAGAAAAGCGTCGTTTACTTTCTTGAAGAGTTGTCTATCTTGAATCACAGTGTCCTTGGATAGAACTTGTAGGGCCAGACAAAAGTCTTCTGGTTCAGTGGTCTAAGAGTCAGGATACCCTATTAAGTTGTATAGGCAATCAGCTTTAGCAGGGTGGATAGCTAGGATTGGCATCCTTGACAAGCCATCAGCGTTCTGATGTTGGGCCCCAGGACGGTGTATCACAGTGAAATTTTACCCTTGTAGGTGCAGAGCCCAATGCACTAGTCAACCTTAAGGCTCCTTTAGCTGTTGCAGCCATTTGAGGGAGGAGTGATATGTGATTACTGTGAAGTGGGTCCCATAAATGTAGTGCCTAAACTATTTTAAAGCATGTAGCACCACCAGGCATTCCTTCTCAGTGACACTGTAGCTCTTTTTGTATTTATTGAGGACCTGTGAAGAGTAGGCTACCGGTCAATCAACGCCTTTGCCCTCAAGCTGGGCTAAGATGGCACCCACAGCTACTCCACCAGTGTCAGTATGCAAGATAAACTCTTTATTGTAATCTGGATAGACCAAGATAGGAGCCTTTTTGAGCTTGGCCTTCAACGCTTTGAATGCTTGTTGTTTTCTGTCAGTCCACTCAAAGGGGACGTTTCAAAGCAGTTGAACAAGGGGTTCACTCAGTTCAGCAAATTCAGGTATGAACTGTTGGTAGTAGCCCATAATACCAAGGAATACTTGAATCTTTCAAAGATTTGTGGGTGGTAACATCTTGTCAATGACTTCCACTTTATTATTCATGGGGCAGATTCCAGTTTGAGCGACCTCATGACCTAAGAATTCAAGTTTTTCTTTAAAAAAGGAGAAATTGGAGGTTTTGGGTTTCAAGCCAGCTTTGAAGATCTTGATGAAGACATCCTTGAGGTGTTCCAAGTGGTTGATAAAGGGAGAACTGAACACAGTGATATTGCCAAGATATACAAGGAGACAGGAGAGCTTCAGGTCTTGTAGAATAGAATCCATGGTCTTTAGAATGTAGCTGGGGCATCTTAGAGTCCTTGGGGCGTTTGAGTGGGTTTGAAAAGGCCTTCTGAGGTGATAAGCACAGCCTTCTCTCTATCTTCAGGAGATAAGTCAACCTGCCAGTACCCTGACACCAAATCCATAGTGGAGAAGAATTTCAAACCTCACAATTGTCTAAGGGCATCATCAATTCTGGACAAGAGATATGAGTCTTTCTTATTGAGAGAGTTCGGGCGGCAATAGTCCATTACAATGTGATATATTACATCTTTCTTCTTGAGGATCAGTAACAGGGAAGCCCAAGGACTTTGGGAAGGAGCCAGTAACTTGGCATCTAAAATTTTCTTGAGTTCTTTAGACACTTGGGCATCTTTCACCCTACTACAGCGGTATGGTTTGGCACAAAAGGGGGTGCATCCCCAGTATAAATCTGATGGATGACTCCTTTAGCCATACCATAGTCTGTAGGTCCAGAGGCAAAGATGTTGCTAAACTAATTGAGCAAGTCCAACACGTCTTTTTTTGGATGGGAGACAATTGGGGGAAGTTGGCCGCAGTGAATAAGGAGAGAACTTGGGGATTGTCTTCAGGTAGATTAAAATCACTAAAAGTTCTGAAAGGGTAGAGGGAGGCCACTTTTTATGCTCTCAGTATACAACCATGCCCTATAGCCTGGCCTTGGGTCACCTGCATGGGCAGGGCCGTCAGGTTGGCAAGCAATAGTTGTACAGGCTCTTTTTGGGTTTGATCTAGAATCCAAGGACACAGGCGGGGTTCTTTACAGCTTAGGGATTCAGGTGAGTAGAGTTCCAAGAACAACTTTTCAGGTAGTTCATAAGAAATCTGAGAGTCAATCACCACTTGGGAGCCCAGGGGGATGGTGCTAGCAGAGGTACTCCTTCTTTCACAGGGCAGGAAGGAAAGAGGGGTGTGCATGTTGGAGGAGTGAGTCTTATACTTTAGAGAGAAGATACCCGTGGTGTACTCAAGCACACAAGTTTTAAGACGTTTTCCTGGGAGGCGTGGAGGTTCCTCAAAAATCAAAGGGACCTCATACCCTAAGAGAAAAAGATATCCATCTTGTAAGTTCACAATCCTGTTATACTCTTGAAGGAATTGTGTACCAACCAAGAGGTCATAGCTTTTGTTTTCAAGGAATACCGCTGGAGAAGCAATGATGAGTTTCCCAAACCTCATGGGTAGAGAAGAGTAGGCACCAATGGCCCAAGTTTGTGCTATGCCAGCTGTTACATACAACTGAGTGTAGTTGAGGTCAGGAGCCAGCTTAAGTTTCTTCATTAGTTTTGAAGATACTACGTTGACTGGAGAACCCATATCCAAGATGGCTTTGATTTTAACCTTTTGGATTGATACCTCTACACAGGTTGTATCTTTCCCAAAGGGAGGCAAGGCTACCAGCACATCTTGTACAGCCTCTAGCTTCCTTTCCCATTTAGATATCATGCACCTTAAAGCAAGAATCTCCTTATACACAGTCTGCAGTGGGAGAGATACTTTTACATTTTGGAAGAAAGCTTTGGCTAGCTTGGCTGCTTCCTCAGAAGAATCAACCAAGACAGGAGGTTGATGGGCCGGGGCTAGGTAAGGGCAAGCTAACATGGCTTTAGCTTCACTTGAAGGTGCTCAAGAAGTGGTGGTGGTCTTCCCAGAGCAAAGCTTGTATGGGACAGAGACAGTTTCTGGAACAGCCAGAACAGAATAGACATAACTATCAGATTCTTTGCTATCAGAATCTTCAGGGTCTAAATCACTGGAGAAATTGTGGAATAGGTTAAGAATAGTTGGGCCAGAGGAAGACAGAGCTTCCTCATCAGAAGGAGAATCAGGGGGAGATGGGGGAGATTAGTCAGCAGAGAGCGTCTCTGCCTCTAAGCTGACCTCTTGTTTCCTGCCTGTTCCTTGGGGTCACAACCTTCCACTTGGGGATTAGTGCAAGTACGCAAGTGATGATCTATTTGACTGCAGTTATGACAACCTTGCCTCTTATTCTGTCTACCAGCACCCAGTGTCATAATGCGCGGCATACAAGAGGTAGTCCCAGCATTACTGGCTTTATTTTCACATACCACTGTACCCCAATGGGTCAAATGCATGTCTTTCAAGAGTGTCTTAATATTCTTCATGGAAGTGATTGAAGCCTTATGTGCCTTGAAGTGTAGGCATAGAAGCTGGTTCACTTTTAAAGCATTTGAACAAGCCGTGTAAGCTTCCCTGGGAGTTAACTGCTGGCCTTCAATATAGAAACAATCCTCAAACTCAACCAAGTTTTCCTTGGGATTAAAGGCAATGTACATAAATGCATCCTTCTTGACCTCCAAACTGAGATCTCCACCAAGCTCCTCAATAAGAAGGCGCTTCATGTCCTCTCAAGTGACAATATAGGGGAGCTTAGGGACCACTACTTCTTGGCATGTGGGATGAAGACAGGTGAGGATATGTTCTTTTTTGAGTTAATCAGTTGCCCTACACATTGCAGTTTTGTAAATTGTTAGAAAGGCAGCAATGGTAGAGGTTTTAGGATCAAATATCTTCTTGAAGATTGGTTTGTAGTTTGAGTCAATGGACAAGGACAAGGACAAGGACTGACTTTTTTCACTAGGGTTGAGGACGTTAATATGAGGGTTGCCTTCAAACTTGGATTCAGCAGCAGGTTATCTAGCCCAGAGGAGTCAAAGGCTTTCCTCTAGAGTATCTAAAGTAGAGCTGTTCTGTCCACTAATATCCCTAGCAGTGGCTGCAGCAGTTCCAAATTTGTCAATCTTAATTTATGAACTGCCAAGGTGCCAGCAATCCCATTGAGGCAGGTGGTCAAGGAAGTGGTCTGATCAACCAAGGGGACAACTTGTCCCTTCAGTGTCTCTGTAAAGCGGGAGAATTTTTGTACCTCTCTTTCCAATGTGTCTTGCCTGTCAGCTACATCATTTTTTACTTCTGCAAGCTGGTATAGTGCACGTGCGCAGTTGACCCAGGGTTGGCATTCCAAACCAGGGCAGCAACCATGATTGCCATGAGTGGGAGTATTAATGACTTCACCTTCCTCTTCATCTTCAGATTCAGATGAAAAGTCCTCAGAATTGGAGAGGTGCTGTCTTAAGTACTCAATTTCACCTTGCAAGGTAGCCACTTGATCAGTGAATGAGGCAATGCAAGGGTCAGGCATAGGTTTGACTGGAGGGCGGTTCTAAACAGAAGCTTGGCATCAAGTGGTAGCCTTGAGTTTGGCTATTGCTTCCCATACCTTGGTTTTAAAATCAGTTGGAGCCTCAACAGGAGGAGCAGGATGAGTCACCTCAATAGACGCTACCCTATTGTCCACATAATTTTGCACTTGATATAGAGTGTTGTCTAGTGCAGCCTTATTCAGATCGTATTGATGCTGTAGATGACAGCCCCAAGTATTGACATGAGCTCCCACTAATTCAAGAAGTTAATTGACATGCTCTCAGAATTGGTTAAGTTCACTAACCAGAATCTTAAAATCCTGGCAATGATTTAGAAGAAAGGCCTTGATTTGCTCACGCCACGCTGCCTGATGCTCATCCAATTAGCATAGTCAGTCCTTGATGTATCCAGGGAAAAAGGAACAGAGGGAAATCAGGGAGGAGGTTAAGTACTTCTGAGAGGCCAGCAAGTTGCACTGGTTATTGGAAATACACACAAAGAGACTGTGAGACCATTCTTGATATACCATATTCTGAGCATGGTTATTTGAGACAGCGGTGGCTACAGCATCTAATAGTTGATTTTGGGATCCCAATGCAAGTTGATGGTGAACCTAGGCGGGTTGAATGAACTGGTTGATCAACACGCCTATTGTATCCATGGATTCCATCAATGCGGGGAGTGACCAAAGTCCAAAAGGAAGGAGTACAGGTCTTCAGAAGCGTACCTGGGACAGAGACCAGGGATAGTATGCATTGCCACAGTGCCAGAGTGGAGCAGGGAGCAGGCGGCAGCACAAGCTTGCTTGTAGTTTAGAGAGAAAGCTGGAAGGGGGGCCCACACAGGCCTGGAAGACAGCACCAGTACCATGGGAGTTGAGGGGGCATTGGTGATGTCTTTTTCTAGAGGAGGACCAGAAACTTTAGGTTTCTTGGGTACTTCAGAAACAAAGGGAGAAGGATAGAGAATGAACATGGGAACGGGGTAACTGAGGGGCTTGCAGCCCCTGTAGTGAGCACCATTTTGTTGTGTTTGTCTCCTGGGGACAACATCCAGGAGGACACGGCGGGAAATCTTTATAACAAAAGATTTGAGGTTCCAAGCTAGCCTTGGGTTAGCCTTCAGGGCAAAATTAAGGGCTAATACCTTAATTTCCTGGAAAACAAGATGTGAAAGTCCTTTTGGCAGAAAGGACAGGAAAAAGATTGAAGATTATTAGAGCCAATGTAAATGTGGATAAACTTGTCTTTATTAGGAGAAATGATTCTACTTAAATAGTAGACAAGGGACAGGGATCATTCATTAGAAAGACAGAGTGGCTGAGGGGGTCACGTTGGGATGAGGTCATTCTAGGATCAGACAAAGCAAGGTATGGTATTCCAGAATGGGTGGATATTGGTACAGACTCATTTGAAGAAGACAAGGAATTCCCAAACTTGAAAGCAAAACCAGCCAAATCTTTGCAGCTATCAATATTTGAAGGCCATATCAAAATAGCATTGGTGGCGCAATTTCCGACAATTACAGCATCAGCTCTGCGTTCAAATTTTGGGTTTG
>QTSX02003313.1:0-16992 GCA_014839935.2 Entomophthora muscae
GTGTGGTGATCCACATGTGTGTTGTTTTGCAGGCAAGGGTTGATTTGGCTTCAAATAAAGACAATATTCTGAAGAGTGAAAATGTGTGGTTAGCTGGTGACAGTGTAAACTAGTAGGTAACATAGGGCTGCTAGGGGTAAGTAGGGTGAGCCTGGTAGGTAACATGGTCTATTAGGGCAAGTGAGGCCTTTCTGGTAGGTAACATAGGACTACCAGGGGCAGATGTTGCCTCCACCCAGCAGAAGATATTGGCTGCTTTGGGGCTATAGTGCTTCACCCCACAGGAAACTGTGGCTGCAAAAGGGTGAAGACTGAAATAGCAAGCAGTAAACTTTGTCTGTCTGGGGGAGTAGGTTTTGGACCCCTGGCAGGTAACGCGGGCTGCCAGGGGAGGGGAAGAGCTCTGAGGGCTCTATGTACCCTAATACGCTTATGGAAGGTCTGTGAGCAATCACCCTACCTAACAGAATAGTAGGGTGTCCTTGTTTATGCCCCCATGGGAGCTTTGGGAAACCCCAAGGTGAGCATTGGAGGGTATAGACTTGCTCAGAGGTGTCATCAAGGCGGCTTGCTTGGGGAAGCAAGCTGCAGAACTTGGTGTGATCAGGCCTCTGGGAAGTAGAGCTGATTACTCTGCTACTGAAAGCCCAGACTTAATAACCTGGGTGAGTAAAGACAACGCATAGACATTGATCTATGGTTGAATGGCCTAAGTGGACTGCCACTTGCAAGGGCCCAGTCAAACGCCAGTTCAATGTAAACTCATGCCTGGGTCTACAAGTTCTGGTAATGGGGGCTGAGATAAAGAACCAAGGTGGTTCACAGAATTAACAGAGAAAACTAGCAAGAGGGACTGTTTGGTCACAGTGAAGGCTAGTTAATAGACTGTTAATTCATATTGAATTTAATGAACCAATATGGTTCAGTGTGTAGAAGGAACAAAGAAGGTTCCTAGTGAGGATTTGTTGAGGGACTGGTTGAGGATAAGTTGAAGGACAAGAAGATTATGATGCAGGACTAGCTGATCATAGAGCAGGATAGCCAAAAGACCAGAAGTTGATGCTGAAGAACTAAAAAGCTGAGAGGATGAACTAGCCAGACTAGATGCAGGGGCTGGAAGAGCTAATTTTAGTGACTTTTGAGAGGAAATATAGATAAAAAGAAGCAGTTAAAAAATGATTAAAAACTGCCTGATTATGATTTAAAAAGGATTGAAAATCATATAATGAAAAAAAGAGAAGGAAAAAATATATAGTTTATTAGATCTATATATTATTTTAGAAAGAAGAATTGAAGAGGAATTGAGCCAGAAGGAAGCTGGAAATGGAACAGAGAAACTATGAGGGCAAAAGAGCAAATTTTGCCAAGAACAACTAGGAAAGGCAAAAAGACAAGCAGCAAGCAGGTTCAAAGTTGCAAAACGTTGAAAGAAACACAGAGAAACAGGGGGAAATGTTGAAAAATCAAAGGGTCAAAAGTATTCTAAGTAAAACATATGTGGAAGCGCTTGAGATTTGCCAGGGAAACGTGACGGGAATTACAGTGAAACCGTTTGAAACGCAGAGCAGTTGTTTACCCAGAGCAAGACAGCTTCAAGTTTGAACCAGGGTCAAGGACAAGTCATTCAAGGAAACTTTTTTGGCAAAACTGTTGAATTGAGGTGTATGATTGGCTGCAAGCCAGAGTCTATTTGATCAGTGTTTTAAGGGCTTTAACCTAAGAGTTAAAGCCTAAAAATGAGGATCAGAAGCAGAAAATTCAGGGCTTTCATTGTCTGAAGTAAGTTTAAAGGTTTAATATATTATAGAAGAAGAAAAACAGGATAGTTTAAGCTTTGAAGAACCAGAGTTCTAAGAGAGGTTTTTGGTCTGAAACAAGGGGCTATAAAAGAGGGAGCTATTTGAGACTCTTCAGGGACTGGATCAAGTGGATTACAAAGGCCACAGAAGCTACAGAAGAAGTCAAAGACCAAGAATAGGAAGCCAGATCTAGAACAGGCCGCAGGAGCCCAAGATTAGAACACAGGAGCCCACAACTAAGGTGCAGGAGTCCAAGACCAAAGCACAGGAGCCCAAGACCAAGGAGCAGGAGCTAAAGACCAAGTACAAAGAGTCCAAGAGATTGTTAAAGGACTCCAAGTATTTGCACAAACCCCTTATTATTCCCTATCCCAAGGCCATATATCATAAGGTTTCTAAGGGGATCTTTCTTCTGACTGTGAATAAAGCGCCTATTACGACCTCTATCCAAATTTCCTGTGTAAAGAAAGAATATAAGTCCTATGAGCCAATTACCCCACATTTTCTATCCCAGCCCAGGGGACAAGGAATCATATTGCCTAGAGTGCAGAAAGTTTGCCTCTAGTAAGTCTGCCCAGGAGGAGTGGGAGAAGGTGACTAGGCATCTGAAGATGACAAATAGAGGAAGAGAGTTTATTGGGGGAGAGTTTGCAAGACTATTACAGGATTGGTATTGACCTACAGAAGGGCTGGCGTCTGCTGAAGTAAAAGTGTATGGTGGAGACGCTTGCCTGGTAATTGGGAAGATACTGGAGGAGTTTGCTCTTATGCAGGCCAAGTATAAGCTCCTAACCAACCATTCACCACTGTTGGAGAATGACGACTCCTCCAAGCCAGTCCCTGGCTACAACCCAGGACACACTTTGGGGACTGGTGACCAGGAACCCCACAGGGGGCCTTCTTGGGCTTCTTGGCTGTCCCAATCAGATTCCCCCTGTTCATCAGGTTTTTGAATTCCCGCATGACAGTAGCTCAGGTAAATTGCAACTGGGTGGCAATCTGTTCCCAGGACAGACCCTGTAGATTAAGTGCCACAATTTCCTGAAGAATTTGGGTGGTGATGATTTGTCACTTGGGGCGCTGGGCTGGGGGAGCTGAAGCCTGATTGGCTGTAGGGGGGCAGGTTGGCTGGTGGCAGGAAGTTGTTCCAAATCAAGGTTGCCATCCTGATTGGTTGGTTGGTGGGCAGCTTGTGCGGGGGTGGATACGGGAGCCGGGGAAGAGCTAGACACTATGTGACTACTGAACAAGTCAAAGCCATAGGGGTTGGGGGTCAGTAACAGGTCAGCTTCCTTGTTACCTGCCTCAGAGGCTTGGGTGTAAACAGGTGCCTCCACATTCTGAGCCTTGCCTCTATTGAAGCTGGTCTGGCTGCTGCTGGATTAGCTGCTGGCGCCGTCAAAGATATTGCTTGTAAAAACCATTGTAAAAAACCTAGGATAAAATCACTAAAAGTAGAAATTTTAAAATTTAATGATTTATTTTTATTATAATCTTGAGTCCATATTTGAAAGGTTCTCAAAACCTTTTCATACAAATCTGGAGCCATGAAAATGGATAAAATGCCTCTGTTCCTAAATTAGATATTTGTTGATTGGCTGTTAAACTGTTATTTTTCTATTTTAGGCTGCTCATACTACACATCTTGTGTGAGTTCATTTTGTTTTGTGCTTGTGTAATCTTGCTTCTAGATTGCTCAAGTTTTGTTTCACTAAAGTTCTTTTGTCGGTGCCTCATATGAATCCTGATTGGATAATAATATACTCTTGAACACCATCCATCCATTTCACTTGTTGTGTCAGTTTGTTTTGTTTGTGGTTTGAACTACACCGCTTGATGTTTGATATAATTTTGTACAATGGTCTAGTGAAATTTTGTTTTTTGTTTGACAGTCCATTTATTAACTGAAATTTTATAAATTAATTGAATCCTGAATCTCGCACAACTTGGATTCTGTTTAAATCTGAAATCATTTTTTTAAATCTGAGGTATTTTCAGTTGTTGCCATAGCTTTTAAAACTACTGTACTTCTCCCAACGCGTAGTCAGACGCGTCAGTTTTCAAAAAAATTAGCGGTCTGGGTCCGGGCGCAATAATACAGGAGCCAAAGTGAAGGCATGCTTGAGCTTGTTGAAGGCTTCTTGGGCCGGAGTTGACCAGACAAAGGGGACTTTATTAGAAGTGAGAGCAGTCAAGGGAAGTGTAATGACTGAGAAGTCCTTTATGAACTTCTGACAAAAGTTGGCCAGACCCAGAAATCCACGGAGCTTGGTGCAAGAAGTTAGTACTGGCCAATTCAAAACTGCCTCAATTTTAGAAGGGGCAATAGCAAAGCCACCAGGCTTAATGGAATACCCCAAAAGCTTGATCTCTGAAGCAAAAAACTCACACTTGGACAGCTTACAAAACAGGTTAGCCTTGGTAAGGGCTTCCATGACTTCCTTAAGGTGCCTAAGATGACTTTCTTCATCCGGGGAGTAAATCAATATATTGTCCAAGTAAACCACAATGCTAGTGTCCAGGAATGGAAATAGGACCTCATTCATGAGTCCTTGAAAGGCAAAAGGTGTGTTGCTGAGGACAAAGAGCATGACTAAGTATTCATAAAGACCAAAGGGAGTTTGAATTGCCGTCTTCCATTTGTTGTCTTCAGCTATGTAGATCTGGTTGTAGGAGTTTTGTAAGTCAAGTTTGGAGAAGATATGGGCGCCTGTAAGTTTGTCTGTCAATTTTTCTGCAGCTGGGAGTGTATTTTGATACTTGATGGTGATAGAATTAAGTTTAGTGTAATCTACTACCGGACAAAGGGTCCCATCTGATTTCTTGACAAAGAAAATAGGGGATGAACAGGATGAGTTAGAGCGGCGTATGAATCCCTTCTTCAAATTATTGTCAAGATATTCCTTCAAGGCTATTCCCTGAGCTCATTTTGTTGGATAAAGTTTGCCCCAGGTTGGTACATTTCCAGGAATCAGCTCAATTATGAGGTCCAAAGGTTTGTGAGATAGTAACTTGTTACAGCTAGTCTCACTAAACAAGCTCTTGTAATAAAGAAAATTGACTGGAAGCAAACCCTTTTGATGAACCTTAGTCTGCCTCAAACTAGAAAGAAATTCTAGCTTTGTATGACCATGTGTATTGTACTGACCAATTGGTACTGAGAAGTTAATTCCAAGGCTTGTGAACTCAATTTGGTGTGTGTCCCAGTTGATGTTCATCTGTGCTTGTTCACACCAGGGGTAGCCAATAATGACAGGACAGGCAAGACCACAGATGGTAGAGTATTCCAAGGTGAACAAAGATCCAGTTATGAAGGTTTCAATGGGGCAAGAAATACAATTGACGTGAATTGAAGACTTATTAGCTAGCAGGACCAAAGACAAGGTGTAGTCTTTAATGTGTAGTAACTTCAAAATAGTATGGTCAAGGAAGTTGCCCATGGCACCTGTATCAAGAAGTGCAAAAGTGTCAAGACTTCCTTGAGGGGTTTTGATTGTAACAGGAAAGGAGGCGTAAGACTTATTGGCAGATTTATTTGGATCAGCAGCCGCCAAAACTGCTGATGAGGTCTGCTGGACACGGTTGAGCGCAAAGCAACCCTTAGCTTGGTGGCCCTTCTTCCTGCAATAAAGGCAGCAACCCTTGTCAATACAGTGTTTGCGTTTGGTATCAGAAAGCTGGTATTCCCCACCCTCCTTGGGTATGAGACCGGCAGGGAAGGTATTGGGATTGATCTTCTTGGTAAGCAACATCTGGCAAGGTGTGGGTTTCCAAGGGGGAAGTTGCTTAAACCAAGGAGCCCAGCGTAAGATTTCTTGCACAAGGTTGTTGTAGTTGATAGGAAGGATGTGGTGAGCCAAGAACCCCTTGAGTTTAGGCAAGAGTCTCTTCTGCAAGAGATAGTAGGCTTCTTCATTACCCATCCCAATAGCATTCTTGATCTGGGTGAATTCCTCAAGGAATTCTGAAGTTGCCATCTTACCCTGGTACAAGCTAGATATTTGGTCTCAAAGTTCCTCTGAAGAGAGCTTAGGCAAAATGGTGGACAGAAGATGCTCACAGAAGTTAGGATAGTTGTATAAAAGTTTATCACCCTTGAGAATGCTCTTGGTGTACCACTGGCGGGCCTTGCCTTGGAGCTGTTTGGCAATGTGATGGACCTTCTGAGCATCAGTACAGAATTGCTCAGAGGCAGTCTCAAAGAGTGATTGGGAAAAGGCCAGGAGCATAAGGATCTCATTGGAAGCTTTGTCCTCAGGTTGAGCTACTGAGATGCTGTTCAGCACTACTGTTTGAACCTGGCTGTTTTTGCGAGATTTAGGCAAGGAGGATTGTTCACGTAGTACGGCCACTAGATAGACTGTGATGCACAAGATAGTGGTAATGAATACCAGCGCCAAGGTCTTCACTAGTCCTAGATGATACTTCCGTTCTAAAGTCTTGATCTGACTTGAGGTCCCAAAGAGGGCCTCAAAAATAGGTTCAATCAATCTGTCAGGCACCCACCTACTAGGAAGCAAACTTCCTAGGTGGTGAATGATTGCAGAGGGATTTGATCCCATGACCAAAGATCTCACTGGCAATGATACCATGCCTAAGTGGAATAACTCTCCAAAGATTTGGTATCTGCCGAGCAAAGGGTTGAAGCAACCCAAGAAGAAGTATGCTCCCAAATAACACAGTAAGAAAGCCAAAGGGCAGAAAACTTGGGGTTTGGGAGCCTGGGTTGTGGAACCATAGATCTTTGTCTCTTCACAGACAGGTGGGTTGTGTGATAGGGGTGTTGTGGTATACCAAACCCCAGGAATAATACAGCACCAAGAGCTGTCTAAGAATTAGTATTCTGGTGTGGTTCCCAAATCAGCGCGCAATTTCATCAAAGTGCTGGCCAACACTGTTGTCAGCAGGACTATCCAGAATAACCATTTATACCCAAGAGACTCCATAAGAGGAGTCTTGGGTAATCTCATGGTGTGGATTTTAAAGGTTTAAGTCAAGTAAAAAGGTAAGCAAAATAATTCACTGTGGGTGAATGTAGACTTTATTGATTGAACAAATCCATAATTAGAGATTATCAGCCTTATATACAATGGTAGAAAATAAAGAAGTTGGAGCAAGATGTAAAGGAGGTAGGAAAATTTGGAGATGTTTCTGGAGAAATTGAGGGGTTAGATTCATAAAACTGGAGAATAAAATAATTGTCCTTCAAAATTATGCTTTCTGTATACAAAATAACCAAATTTGAATCTTATATCACCCTAAATGACAGGCATTTCCTTAGCTGATCTGCAAGGAGGATGGGGACCAGGCGTATTGTAACCAGAAGAAACCAAAGACAACGGGCCCAAAACCAGGCAAGGAAGGTTGAAAACAACGTGAACGTCACTGCCAGTGCTAGCTGATGATTTCAAATTAATGTTGTTGTATTCTGATTGACTAATTTCCTCAGCAAAAGGTAACAATTGGTTCAAAGATGAATTTAAGCTAACTTCAACTAGATTTGAAGCAACTGACTCCAGAAAAGACCCAGGCTCAAATCCGGGTGCTGTCATTATTGGATCTGCGGACCAACCTGAGAAATCCTTTTCAGGTAAAAGAGAACACTTACTACTAACTGACCCCATAATTTTAGGAATTCCAGTGGCAACTACAGAAAGATCCTCTTCTTTTCCTAGTACCAGGAGTAAATTGTTGCCAGGATTTACCAAAGGTATATTCCTGACAATGGGCTAGTGAAATTTTGTTTTTTATTTGACAGTTCATTTATTAACCAATTTTTTTTAAATTATTTGAATCCTGAATCTTGTGCGACTTGGATTTTGTTTAAATCTGAAATCATTTCGTTTAAATCTGAGGTATTTTTTTGGTTGTCGCCATAGCTTTTAAATCTACTGTAAGTTGCATGCGTAATAAATTTATGAACTAAAAGACATTTATTAACTGAGATGACAAAACTCATATAAGCAGAGTATTTAAATGGCGGATTATAAATAATTTAGTCTTTTGGCGATCTAGATATCCACTTGAATAGGTTAAAGTATTTTGATATCTTCAAGGTTGGCTAGTTAGTATTTATATGGCAAGATTGATCCTTGAGAGCTAGGGAAGCAGTTTCAATTGCTTGGTAAGGCCAATACCGATCGGAGTAGGCTGTTTAGTCAGATCCAAGTTTCATAAACTGGATTTTGGTAAAGTTAGGCGGATTTTCTCTCCCATCCTGCGGAATAATATGCTAGTGCGATTATCTCCTGGTGCGGTAATGGCTAGCGGCCAATTTGGCCAAAACAAGGTATGTGATCATCAGGCCGAAGTCGGAATTGAGCAACTTATCAATGACCTTATCAAGGTTAAGTGGAATTATTGAAGCGATGCTGAAGTGTGGTGGGTTAAGGTTTAGCCGAGGTAAGTGTTTTGCAAACTGAAATCTTAATTTAAGCATTTTATTTTTCTCGTAAATATGCGAGATGCTCCTTATGCAGGAAGCTTCAAACATTTTCATGATTCCTTGTTTCGAAGAAGGCGAAATGGGACAGTTGGATTTACGGTGGAAGTGTAGTATCAATGTTTGGAATTCGACTTGTTATGGACAAGATTCCTCAAGTGCGAAAAGATTAAAATTTCCACGCTTTGAAGTCATCATGACGGGTCATACATTTAATTTTACGCCTATGAGCTCGGTCCAAGTCACAGTTTCTTTTTCCTTTTAGACAATTACACCTCCATCGCAAAAGGTTTTGTTTCAGATTTTACTTTGTCAACAAAGAGGCATATCATCTCAACCAAAATTAATTTCAAAGTTGTTTCTTATTGCTTCAAATACTGACATTTAAACTTGTATCATCAAGCTATAATTTCACTCAAACTTTAGAAAGCAGTCATGAAATTCGGTACTCAACTTAATGGCTCTCTATATTCGGAATGGCGGTTTTACTACGTTGATTATGATGGTTTAAAACGTCTCATTAAACCCAAGCAAGGTTGCTCTTTTAAAGAGGAGGACGAGTCCAAATTTGTTGAATTTTTGCAGAAGGACCTTGAAAAGGTAGACATTTTTATACTTGTTTAAAAGGTGTAAATAATAACACAAACTAGGTCTCCTCGTTCCAAAAAATCAAACTTGGAGAGCTGAATAGACGTATACAGCACTGTGAAATTCTGGTGGATTCACTAGCCAAGCAGCCAGACGCTAGCGTTGAAGCTTACCAGAGTGCTCAGGATGAAATTAATCGAGTGATCCCGGAAGTGAACGAGCTGGCCAAGTTTTCTCGTATGAACTATACTGGGTTTCTCAAAATCATTAAAAAGCATGATAAACATACCGGATACGTGCTCAAGCCCATGTTCATGGTGCGTTTAAACAGCAAGCCCTTTTTTAACGAAAACTTTGATGCTCTACTCCTGAAACTTTCCCGTCTATATGCCTTGGTGCGCCAAGACGATCCCTCCACGATCCAAGAGACAGTAACTTCACCAAAGCATACACGGACCCGGGTTTGCCGTACAGTTAAATATTGGGTTCATCCCGATAACGTCATGGAGCTAAAACTATACGTCCTGAAGCATCTTCCTGTACTTCTCTATACTTCTCAAGCCAATGGTTCAGGAAAGGTGGATCCTCGTATTTCTTCTATTTACCTGGATAATGATGACTTCGATGTCTACACCAACCGGATTGAAAAGAAGGAAAACTCTCCTACCTTTTGCCTTAGCTGGTTCGGAGCTGAGGACAACGTTGAAGTGTTTGTTGAGAGAAAGATGCACCGTGAAGATTGGACAGGGGAGACTCACTCTAAGCACCAATTTAAAATCAAAGAGAAGTATGTCGATGGCTATCTCCGGGGGGAGCCAGTGATGAAGAAAACCATTGATAAGCTTCGCCGATCCAACGAGCTTCCAGCACCAGAGGTTGATAGTTTGGAAAACCTTGCCGAAGAGATCCAGATGGCTGTGATCGAGCGTAAATTGAAGCCTATCCTTCGAACCTTCTACAATCGTACTGCGTTTCAAATGCCTGGCGAGTCCTTCGTGCGCATCACACTTGACACTGAGGTTACTATGATTCGCGAAGACAACTACGACACGCCACGCTCAGGTGAGCATTGGCGTCGAAGGGATGTAGGTGCCAAATATCCCTTCTCTGGCCTGCCACCTAGCGATATTGTACGATTCCCTTTTGCTGTATTAGAGGTCAAGTTGGAGATGGCTGCTGGGAGTACTACGCCCGGTTGGGTAGATCATCTCATCAACTCACATCTGGTTGAGCCAGTGCCCAACTTTTCTAAATACATCCACGGGGTTGCTTCGCTTTTAGAGAACCGTGTCCCACTGCTTCCCTTCTGGTTGCCTCAGATGGACAAGGATATCCGTCGTGCACCATCGCCTTCTTTCCGGTTTGCCTCTCAAAAATCACTTTCCACAAAGATGCAGCAAGTTACCAGTGACGATGTACGCATTGATGTTGACCAGATTCCGTTTCGTCGCCAAACTCCCTCAGACCTTAAAAAACCTTTACGTCAGAAGTCTTTGGATGCCGGAGAACAGACGCCTCTCCTTGGTACATCAACATCTACCGATGCTCGTTCCGACTTGGGCTTCTTCAATATATTTAGACGCGGTACTGCGCAGTCTGGTACGACTGCTGCTTCCAGACCCATCAAAAACAAACGCATCGCTGTACCCGTCCGTGTAGAACCCAAAGTATTTTTTGCTAACGAACGGACCTTCCTCTCATGGTTGAACTTCGCACTTGTATTGGGAGCTCTCGCCATTGCACTGGTTAACACTGGTAATTGGGTTGGGATTATATCAGGCTTGCTGTTCATTGCCATTGCTCTCATCGTGATGGTGTATGCACTCTTGATATTCCAATGGCGTGCAGAAAAAATCCGAAACCGTGAACCTGGACCGTATGATGACCGCGTGGGGCCTATTATCCTTGTCTCATGCATATTTATTGCCGTGACTATCAATTTTGGTCTCAAGTTTTACTCTCTCTACGACAATTCTAACTGAGCATTTCCTCCTCACATTATCAGAATTTAACATTTATGCAACACAGCTATTGCTTTTGACCCAATCAGTTTACCTTTTGCATTTGACTCATCTTGCTTACAGCTAGTCTCTCATTAAACTAAATAGAATTTCCTAACCGCAATAGCATGTTTTTATAACCCCTTCCAGCGCACACTGTAACTTGTCTACTGAAGAAATATAACTTGGTAATTCATCTTTTTACTACTACATTCCTTAGGCATATAAATATTTCTGAACAATAGAAGTCAATAATAAAAGGCTATTTTTATACTACAAGTAGTGCTCCGTGATTTTAACCGCATCCAGAGCTACTATGAATGCCAAATCGCGACAGCTTTAAATCGCTGCCGCTATCTAGTCGAATCTGGCCAGAAGTACACTCTTCTGACTTACTCGGCACCATTTTGGAACGATTACCGAGCTTCTAGATCCTATCAAGCAACAGGAGCCAGTGTCGCAATTAAAGGCTCAACGAGCTTGATTTTCAATGCGATGATTACAAAAACACTACCGGTAAGTTTACACAAGACCAACCTATTTGGCTACTCAAAAACGAAAATAAAAGACAAACGTTAAATTCAAACCTGTCTAGATATATGCGAAAATCGCTAAGCCAGAAAGACGAAACCTAAAAGTATGCCTAAGTATTTCAATCTTATTTGCTTTGATATCTAAAAAGGATGATTGAATCTCCCGAAAAGAAAAGGCCAGTATCGAAATATACGTGTACACCTAATCTCTTGCAGTGACTGTAACTGTGAATTTTGTCGCTATATAGAAGCCAGCAATGGCTGTAATTAAGGTACCTACCTTATTTCCAGCAACAGCTTTCTGACGAACCAAATCTAACATTATGGTAACATCCCTAGCTTTTGATATAGAAAGTAGATCCTAAAATGCTGAAAATGATGTCGTTAAGTTGAATTTCAGTGCCTCGGAAAACCCTTGTTGGAAATAAGGTGGGTACTGGAATTAAAAGGACAATGTTTGCGAGTTGTGAGACTTGTGGTCTACACTTGCCATTGCAAAGGTTTGCAAATGATAATGTATATAGTAAAATGCATCTGAGTGAGATTAAATGTTAAATTAAATACTGTACTTTTCAGAGCTGTTGAGATGGACAAACAAAAGTTGGCTCAGAGCAAACCAAAGTTGCTTATGGAGCAAAACATAAACGGTGTGAGCTTTTTTGGTATTTTCAAGTGATAAAGAGCTGTTGATAATTTAAAATCAACACAACAATCACATCACTCGCCAGCAAAAATATAGCCACACCCAAAGTCACTACAAACAGCTGAACTACAAGAAAATCAGACTTGCACATGATTATTCCAGGTTCCAAACTCCACTTGAATGTAGATTATCCATGCAGAAAAAGCTTACTAAAACACAGAACCATCAAACGGAAAGCGCACAGAGGCTGCACACACCAAACAGAACCAGACAAGCAGCATCAATCTTTCACAGTATTTTGAATAAAAACAAGCTCCAAAAAGGAAAAGAAACATATATAGCTAATCCAGCAAATTTTCCTTTGGAAAATTGGAGTCCCAGATTCCAAGATCCAGCCTTTTAACTAGATCAATCAAGGATCTGGTAACAGTGATTTTAGTAAGATTCAACCCATACTAAATCTATAAAAGAGCTACACTTATCCTGTTTCTATTGCTAACTTATCAAAATCTTGAAATAGCTTTTTCAGGTGAAGCTGAGTTTTCCCTTATTGCCACCCAATACCAAACGCTTGTGGTGGTCAACATCCAAGATCATTAGGCCTATGCTACTAATGTATTCACACAGAACCCTATCTTTACCCAGAAGGAAAAAGAGTAGTATGTTTCTGCTGTTAGAGCTGATACTCTGTTGTTTGGACATCACCTGAAGACCATCTCTGGCCACAGTAATTTTTAGGTTCTTTTGCCAGGAGACATTAAGATCAATCTGTTATCAGCCAGTGACATCCAGGTACCACCCGCTGAAATGGGTCAGTCAGAATCTTCTTTGTCTTGAGAGGTGGACTCAAAACTAACCTCAAAGAGACTTCAATTTTTTAATCAATTGAGATGTTCAGGAGATTATGACTGTCATGTATATACTTCAAGAAGTATAATAAACAGAATAAAGGAAAAAATTAAGAAGAGAATTATAATTTATTAGATATGAGTTTAGAGTATTATATAGCATCATGAGAAGCCACATATTGTCCATGTATGTTATGGCAGACAGGACTTTTCCTGGTAATGTTCTATTTAGGACTTTAAAGGGTTGATTCTGTATTAGATGGATAGTTTATAAGAGCGCCACCAATTTAATGATTAGTTGAGGATCACTCAGGGAACTACTTTCCCAAGAGAGAGTAATTGAAGATGTTGCAACATGACCATAAACCCAAGGAAGCTGGACTTTTGGACAATTTATGAATGGGTTGGGTTCACCCAAGCAGCTGTAATAAAGAGATCAATGGGGCACGCAAGCAAGAAAACATCATCAAAGTGAAGCCTATACATTCTAAAAACAGCATCCCAGTGTGCAGAGGCTTAACCCATCATACTGCCACTATTTTAAATGGTCCAGACCTCAAGCTTATCTAGGTCAGATATCATATGGGCTATCTTGGCATCTGGGTATCCAACAGAATCATCCTGGTATGGATGTATGATGATGACATCTTATTGCAGCTACTTTCTAATCATCATGTGGATAGGTGGGTTAGCTCTGCAGACCCACCAAACAATTTATAATTGGGGGCGGTGGCCAGATAACCCCTCATATTAACTGCTGATGATGTCATTCCTGTATAATATAGAAAACTGCCTTTAAATTCCCAGGCTATGGTCCCAAAAAGGGCCATGATTTACAAGTTATAAAAGGAAACCACAAGTCAAATCCATTGGGGGATTTTTGGTAGTTCCCCATAAAGAGGTTGTATTTTACCGGATCTTGGCCAAGTATGTTTGTGAGTATAGAAACATGTCTTCCCTGGAGGCTGTACTTGGAGTATGAGAGTTGATCAAAACCAACTACACAGTCTGGTTGAGCCACTAAATTAAGAACAGCCAAGTTGCAAGTATTTTCATCCAAGAGGTGGGGTTTCAGTGCTCTATATATCCACCAGGCCATAAAGACTGCCATTTTGCAGATGTTTTATGTTAAAATATTAAAAGTATAGTCAGAGCCAGGGATCCAAATGGCATGACTTCTCTACCCCTGAATTTAGATGACTACAATGATAATTTTTGCTTAGCAGGTTGTTTCAGATATTTTCTCCAAGTCAGTGTTTCATATGTTGAATACAATAAATGGCTACCACAACTCTTAACTGCCCTCTTGTCACTTTGTATAGGATCTGTAAAGCTACACCTCCCCCTTAGGCCTTCACTTCATTCCCCACCAAACGCTTGGGAATCTCTTCCAAATTGTGTTTGGATGTTTACCCAAAATGTTACTGAAAAGGCCCAAGAAAAGCTCTCAAATTATTATTTGTGCAATTATTCTGAAAATTCTCCCACCCAACCCATCCAAGAGACGCCCCTGGTCAATTACCATGTGCAAGGGCGGCCAGGAGCAGTGTTATGTGCATCCAAAGAAGGCTTCTCAACTCTAGTTGTGTTGGTTTTTCTTTTGATTCTGTGCATTTAACATTTGTCCAGATTTTTCTGCCTCAAGAATTTCTCTCATGTCCCTCATATTATTGGTTGGCTTTCTTTGGGCCATCCTGCCCTCATTCCTGCCCTTGGATGAATGCAAGAGCTGTAAAAGACCATGCTTTATCATTCTCAGATCTAATAAAGGTCAAAATTTGCTAGCACCCTTGGCCATTTGGTTCTTTTGCTGTTTTGAGTCTCCAGTTGATTTCTTTCCCCTGGCCCCCTGGAACCTTTGGTTGCAATCTTTTGATTGCTTCTGAAGCCATGATTTCAATCTTGGGTGAGAGCAGAGTCTTGTTTCTTATTAAATCTACTCCTCATTTCTTACAGCCTGTTAGGCTTTAAGATAAATAAGGAACTTATTAAATTTGGGCTTCTTGACTCAGACCCTTGTAGAAAGTTGGCTGTGCCACCCTTTGAGAGAAGAGGTGGCCTTGATTAAACTGTCTTTAACCAGATTAAAGCAGTTTCATGTGATTGAGTCACCACTTTTTCTGATATGGCACGCTTCTCAGAAAACTCTAACCCACTGAGTTTCAAAATAATCAATAAAGGGTGCAAAGGCTGCCTGGTTGACAATAATGTAAGGGTGGAAGAGAAGGGCATCATAGAAGGTATTGATTTCCTCTTCTCTAACTAGGACAAGGGCAGTAAAGCTGCTGAAGACCTTTTTAGCCTCTTTGGTCTCTTCTGCAGTAATGAGCTCATGCAGATCTGAGCACTTTTGAAGGCAGCGGCAGAGTGCTTGACAGAAGTGAAATATCATCCCTGAGGGGAGCTCTAAAATACTTGAATAAAGGCATTTTCCTGAGCCTGTTCAAAGTCAACAACAAAATGGGGATGATAAGGCAAGCTCTAAGGCTGCTTCTTAGTGGTGGCGTCTTTTTCCCAATAGTGGGTCTCTTTCTTGTGCCCTCTAGTTTCCTTGGGCTCTTTTTTCAAGGTGAAGAAGGTTTCATCCAAATTGTTCTTAAGAATTGTGAGAGTAGAGACATATGTGTCCTTATTTTCATTGAGAAGAAATTAGAAAACAAGGTTAAGAACTAGAGTGTCAACCTGTCTATGGATGTTTCAAAGTGTGTTGAAAAGCTTCAAGCAGGTGAAGAAAGTATCATTTGCAGGCCAGGTCTTGCATTTGAGAGGGTTGTGCAAATCCTGGAAGGTAGCAAAACAGATTGTTCTGTCTTCTTCATTAACACTATCATCATTGAGAAGGAAGCACTCTTAATGATGGGATAGCTTCTACTCCTTGGTTAAGACCAATTCACAATGAATGTAGCACTGACGTCTTCAGTGCTTAGAGCATACATCTGATAAGTAAAGTATCTCTGTATTTCAATGGCATCACCAACTGATGCAAGTTAAGGGTCATTAAGATTGATGACTGTGTCATTAGCAACCTTATTTGAGTTTTTTCTCTGGTTATTGGGATGAACTGGGAAAAACCAGAATATAGACTGGTAAAGAGGTTCAAAAGACTAATTGCAGCCATGGCTGGCAGTTAATGGATTAAATCTGGTCAACTCATAGGTGGTGAGACTTGATGGGCAGCCAAGGGTATAAAATTTGTAGAGGTGTTTGCTAATTGCATTTTTTCATTGTTGCAATTTAAACTCTATCCCTTGTGGAAAAAACCAGAACCAAATTTGTTGACATTGGGAGGTAACTCTCAGAAAGTTAGGTGGGCACAGCAAAGACGTCATTGAGATTATAGATATTATTAACAGTGTTCACATCTGACAGTTTGATGTGGTTGTACATAGGCGCACCTGGCTTGGGTTTATGCTCAATTTTCTCTTCAGGCTCTGAAGTGGAATCAGAGTGGCAGTTGAAATAAAAAAAAGCTTCCACTGGGTATCAGATGAGGATTAGACAAAGGGAGAATGAGAACAGGTAAGACTGGTTGCATTGGGTTCAGGTGATGGTGTGGGTGTCTTGGCAGGCACTTTAGTCTTATCAGGCTGCTTCTTGGTGGTTAGTCTTGGGCTTTTGGCCTTGAGAGAGTTTTCCTTGCCCTTGTAGGCCTTAGGCTAGCTTTGGGGCTGGATTTGGTAGGCATCTAAAGGGGAATCAGTATCAAAGTATGGCTAATTTGGGGGTCAGCTTTCAAAGAGAAAACCAAGAATGTTTTTAATATAAAAGCATAAAATTTTTTACATAAAGTTTCAGAAAAAACTTGAAATTAAAAATCAAAATTTCTCAAGCTTTTTATTAGTAGCACAAGTATGCAAAACTTTGAGTTTTGGCTGAAAACTTGCTTTTGAAATGGTGTATTTGAGATGCCATAAATGAGATGCCGTACCTCAAAACCTTAGCAATTTTTCATATTTTTATTTTAAAATAAGAAATTCACATTGAAGCTATCAAAAATAGGCCAAAGAGTAAATCTTGCATATATCAAAAACAAGCTTATATAACTGGGGTTAAAAGATACCTAGCTGCTTAAAAAAGATAAAAAATAGACATATACAAAGTTTATTAAGCTTTCTTACTTTTTATTAATATGGTTTTTT
>QTSX02003314.1:0-16902 GCA_014839935.2 Entomophthora muscae
GTTGGGGAGGTTCCATGGGGACCAAGTAGGCAGCAGGATTGTTGTACTTCCCATTGAAGATCAAAGGGTAGATGGCAATTGCTTTGACGTCACAGACAATTTGGTAGGGTTTCTTGGGAGTGTTTGGGTAGGTGTACCACTGCAAGTCTTCCAATGTCCAGAGTTTGTGGTCAGGATTGGCGGGATACTCAGTGAAATGCACAGGGCCAAATGAAGTGTTGGGTGGACAGTAGTAGTCAAAGGCTTTGAGTTTATCAGCAGGAGTCTGACTATCTATCCCAGTAGATGGGTACTGTAATGCTGCGTATGCAGATAGAAGAGTATTAAAAATAGGTATGGAAACAGATAGGTGAACCAAAGGCTCATAACAACTTCATTTGGTAAGGATGACAATACAGGAACTTTTTTCAGGTGCTTCTGATTTATATACTTAATCACATGCTGTTCTGGGCATTCTTCTGGATGCTATCTGTGTGGCAGGCTTGGCATCTCAGGTTCCTGCTGTTCGGTTGGCTGCTCCATGGTCATTTTTGGGGGTTTCAGGAACAGTTGTTTGGCTTTTGGTGGTCCATTTTGGTCTGGATGGCCATTGATCCTAGAAGGTTGGCTTCTGGGGTTTTGGGGGGTTTTCCCAATTTGATCACCTTTTGGGATGGCTTGACAGGCTTTCCTGAGGCCAAAGAACTTGATTAAAAAAGCGGTCCCCAATTGGGGACCCCAAATTACTTAATGGAGGGGGGGCTTGAACTGGGATTACAGGGCAGCTAAAAATAGCCTGCCCAGGCCCAGCTAAACCCAACAAAGCTTAGTCATAGCTTTTGGGACCCAGAATGAGCCCTGCAGCTACTACCAGGGCAGGAATGGTTCCTGCACCTGGATTTGCTTCAAAAAGCAAAAATCCAGGTGCAGGCAATCTCCCCACCCGCCAGCCCCGCCTGGAGGCTATGAGCGGGTTTGATTCCCTCCTGGGGCCTTGAAAATGTTACTTCCATAACACAGAGGTTCCTCAAAGATTAAGGGAACTTTGTATCCTAGGAGAGACAGATACTATCTTGAAGGTTTACAGTACAATTATATTCACAGAGGAATTACGTGCCAACCAGGAGATTATAGCTTTTGTTCTCTAGGACAACAGTGGGAGATACAATGAGGAGTTTTCCAAATTCTCATGGGCAGGGGAAGAGTAGGCATCAATGGCTTGCTTCTGAGCCATTCCATCAGTACCATATGATTGAGTGTAATTGAGATTGGGAGCCAACTTAAGTTTCCTTATTAATTTGGAGGATATAAAGTTGACTGGGGAACCTGTGTCTAGAATTACCTTGAATTTAACCTTTTGAATCAACACTTCTACACAGGTAGTATCTTTCCCAAAGAGGATAAGACATCCAGAACTTCTTGCGCTACTTTCAGCTCTTTCTCCTATTTTTCTAGCATGCATCTTAAGGCAGGAATTTCCTTATATACAGTCTGCAACAGGAGGGACACAGTCACATTCAGGAAGAGATCTTATGATAGTTCAACAGCTTCTTCAGAGGAGCCTACTAGGACAGAGGGCTGAAAATCTTGCTCCAGGCAAGGGCAAGCCACCATGGTCTTGGCTTCATCCAAATGTGAGCAAGTTGTAGTCATGGTTTTTCCAGAGCGGAGTTTGTAGAGGACCAACACAGTTTCTTGGACAGCCAAAACAGAGTAGTCATAACTATCTTTTATTTTAGTCAGAATATTCAGGCTCAGAGTCACTTGAAAGATCAAAAAATAGGGGAAGGATAGTTGGGCCAGACAAAGGGGAGAGATTCCTTATCAGAGGGAGGATCAGGAGAAGACAGAGGAGATTGGTCAGCAGAGAGCCTCTCTGCCTCTAAGCTGACCTCTCTTTTCCTGCCTGTTCCTTTGGGTTACAATCCTCTACTTGAGGGTTGGTGCATGTGCAAGAGTGGTTTCCAATTTGTCCACAGTTTTGAAATCCTTTTCTCTTAGGCTGTCCACTTGAACCAAGAGTCATGATATGTGGGGTATGTGAGGTATTCCCATCATTACTAGCCTTATTCTCACAAACCTCAGTACTCCCATGGGTCAGGCAAATGACTTGCAGGAGAGTTTTGATACTCTTCATGGGGATAAGAGATGCCTTGTGAGCCTTAAAGTGTAGACACAGGATTTGTTTCACCTTCAATGATTGGAGAAAGCTGTGTATGCTTCCTGGGGGTTAACTGATAACTGGTAATGAGTTGTTGTCCTTTGATATACAGCAATCAGAAAACTTAGCCAGGGACTCCTTGGGCTTGAAAACAATATGCATGAAGGCATTATTATTGACCTCCAAGCTAAGATCTCCTCTAAATTCTTCAATAAGAAAGTGCTTCAATTCCTCTCAAGTGACAATAGACAGAAGTTCAGGAACTACAACTTCTTGGCAAGTGGGATGTAGACAAGTGAGAATATGTTCCTTCTTGTTAATTGGTAGCCCTACACATTGCAGTCTCATAGATTGTTAAGAAGGCAGCAATGGTGGAGGTCTTATGATCAAAGGTTTTCTTGAAAGAGGGCTTGTAATTGGGGTCAATGGACAACAAGGTGGATTGGCTATTATCACCTGGATTGAGGACATTAATATTAGGATTTCCTTCAAATACAGATTCTGCAGCAGGTTGTCTAGCCCATAATAATTGAAGGCTCTCTTCCAAGGTGTCAAGAGTAGAGCTGTTTTTCCCACTGAAATCTCTAGCAGTAGTGGCAAAAGTTTCAAATTCATCAATTAACATCTGTTGTACTGCCAAGGTGCCTGCCACTCCATTGATGTGGGAGATCAAAGTGATAGCCTTCAACGCCAAAAGAATGACACACTTGCTCATTGCTTCATACAAGCAAGTAAGGTTCTGCACCTTTCATTTCATTGCATCCTGTCTGTCAGCAACATCATTGGTAACTGCTTCCAAGTGATCCAAAGCAAGGGCGCAATTGACACAGGGTTGCCCTTCCAATCCAGGACAGCATCTGTGGTCTGTTTGTGCAGGGACCTCAGTGACTTCAGGATCTCCCTCACACTCAGATTCAGAGGATAACTTGTCTGAGAGGCGTTGTTGCAAATACTTGACCTCCCCACACAGCATAGCTAGCTGATCTATCAAGGAAGCAATGCGGGGGTTGGTCATAGGTTCCACTGGCAGGGGAACTGGAACAGATGCTTGGCGTTGAGCGGTGGCCTTGAGTTCAGCTATGGCTTCCCAAAACTTAGCCTCAAACACAGAGGAGACTTCTACAAAGGAGTAGGAGGAGCCACTTTAATTGAGGCTACTCTGTCATCAATATAGTTTTGAACCTGACTCAGAGTGTTGCCTTGAGCAGTCTTATATAAACCATATTGTAGGTGGAAGTGTTGGCCTAAATTGTCAATGTGAGCTCCACTAACTCAAGTTGCAAGTTGACATGTTCTCAAAATTGGTTGAGTTTGTTAACCAGGGTCTCAAAATCTTGCCAATATTTCAAGAGAGTTGCTTCAATCTGTCCTTGCAACATAGCTTGATGGTCATCTAGTTCACCTATTTGATCCCTGATGTACCCAGGAAGCAAGGATCAAAGCAATTTCAGAGATGAGGTCAGGTATTTCTGCTAAGCCAGCAAGTTATGCTGATTATCTGAGATACAGGAAAAGAGGCTATGCATCTACTCCTGGTAGACCATATTTTGTACATGGTTATTAGAGATGGCACTAGCCACAGCAGTCAGGAGTCAATTCTGAGATCCTAGCGCTAACTGATGGTGAACTAGAGCAGGCTGGATGAATTGGTTGACTAGCACGCCAATAGTTTCCATTGACTCCATCAACACAGGGGAAGGCCAAAATCAAGGAGGAAAGAATACAGATCTTCTGAGGCGTAGCCAGGGCAAAGGCCAGGAATAGTGTGAATTGCCACAGTGCCTGTGTGGAGGAAGGAACATGCGGCATTGCAGGATTGCTTATAATTAAGAGAGAAAGCAGGAAGAGGGTCACACAGGCCTAGGAAATAACACCATTACCATTGGTGTAGAGGGAAAATAGGTAACATCCTCTTCAAGAAGAGGACTAGAGACTTTGGGTGGTTTGGGTACTTCAGAGACAAAAGGAGAAGGACCAGAGAAAGCGCTGGGAAATGGAGTAACTAAGGGGCTTGCAGCCCCTGTAGTGAGCACCCTTTTGTTTTGTTGTATTTGTAGCAGCAAGGGGTGCTAATTTCTACAAACAGTTAGTCAGGAATCTATTTCTTAATACTATACCTGTAGATGGTATAGTGGCAGCCTTTAGATAGGACAGAAGAATATAAGATATTATGACAAAATTAGTGCTTTATTTGATAGTGAGGTGCTTATATAGTATAAGGTGGGGGGATTTACACCAGAGGAAAGGAGTCACAGACAGAAGGACTTTCTTAATGGAGGAGAGTGGACATGCACATTAGAAATTACCGCACAATAGAACAACCAGTTTCACGTGGCTTTCCTTATTGAGGCATGTGGCTCTATTTACGTTGTTTCTATAATTAACCTTGGAAGCAAAGCCTGTGTCTGAAGTGCATTTGATAGACAACTTGAAGACCTGTTTTATGAGCGTTTTAAACGTAGTTATCCTTATTAAAACCATGTTGAGAAGAAGCAATTGTGCAATTGTTTTGTCGCTCAATCCCTAAGTGGACAACTTAATGTCTAATCCATTCAAATCTGCAACAGTTTGGCTCCTGGGGAATACATCTGGGAGGACACAGTGGGAAATCTTTATAACAAAATATTTGAGGTTCAAAGCTAGACTTGGGGTAGCCTTTCAGGGCAAAATTAAGGGCACATACCTTAATTTCCTGGAATACAAAATGAGAAATTCCTTTTGGAAAAAAGGAAAGGGAAAAGCTTGAAGAATATTAAAGACAACACAAATGCAGATAAACTTGTCTTTATTAGGAGAAGTAATTCTACTTAAATAATATACAAGGGTTGGTGATCACTCATTAGATAGACAGAGTGATCAAGGGGGTCATGTTGGGATGAGGTCATACCAGGATCAGACAGGGGCAGGTATGGTATTCTGGAATGGGTGGATATTGGAACAGACCCATTTACAGAGGGCAAGTAATTCCCAAAATTGAAAGTGAAACCAGCCAATATTTGTACATATCATTATTCAAAGGCCATATCAAAATAGCATTAATGGCGCAATTTATGACAGAAGCCTCCAGAGGAAGGGGGTAATAATCTGGGAGAGTCATATTGTTTTATAAGGTGTAATCTATACATGGGTGCAGCGTTCCATCTGAATTTTCTGTGAATACTACAGGATAACTCACAGAAGATGGTTTCTTCACAATTATCCTTTGGCTAACATGTCATCCAGCCAAACACCTAAAGCTTTATCTTCACACTCACTAAGAGGGTACATGAGAGCATAAATTTTCACCAAATATACAGTGATATAAAAGGCCAAGTCATGCTGGGTGTGTTAATGAAGTGATTTTTTAAGGGAAAAGTCAATAGATCACAGTACAGAGACAGGATTACTGGAATCAACACAGGATGAGGTGGCATACTTTAAATCAATTAACTTTATATTGATTCTCTTTCTTTTTTTACATTTAATCTAAAAAGAGGGTAGTTAATTTTAGAGTTAGTATTTTTAAACCATCTTTTACCTAGTTGTTATATAATTTTTGCTTCACAAAATAGAGTAAAATCCTATCTCTTTTTAGTTTCATTTACTAAGCTTGCTTTGTTTTCTTTGACATCAAACAGTATCTAAACACTGCAATGGTTTGAGATTCTCAAACAGAGTCCAAACACTCCATTTTTTCTTTTATCTCTATTCCTTGTTGCAGCTATAACTAACTTTGCATCCTTGTCTCTATAATATATAAACAAAGTTTTCAAGAAGAGTAGGCTTAAGCCAAAATTCTAGTTCCTTGCCTTAAACTTTAATTTTGCTTCAGATCTTTTAAAAAACGGCTTTGATTTTTATCTTAATCTTTAAAATTTCTAAATTCCATATATTCCTTTTATTTTTATGATCTTTTGATCCTATTAAAATTAAATTAGCATTAAAAATTTTAAGAGAATCACTATTTTTTATTAAACAAGTTTCTTATTATAAAATGGAGATTATAAATTACTGTGTTGCTGGTTTATTCTCCAGTAACTTAAATTTTAAAGTTAACATATACATATTTTGAAATTCTTATTCCCATGGAGAGTTCCTCAATATTTATACAGTAATTTTCAAACCTGTTAAGATAAACAAAAAATCTCAGTCTAAAAACAAAAACAACTCAGTCTAAAAGAAAAACCAAAGTGGATTCAAATCTATTGTGTCAATTATATATTTCTTAGAAGTATAATAAATGAGATAAAGGGGAAAATTAAGAAGAGAATGATACTTTATTGGATATGAGTTTATATAACTATATAGTATCATGAGAAGCCACATGTTTTCCATGTACGTCATGGTAGTCATGGGGCTTATCCAAGTGATTGTTTCTCTTGAGTCATGGGGCTTGTCCAAGTAGTATTCTGCTTAGGACTCAAAATGTTTGATCCCCATAATAGATGGGCAAATGATAATAGTGCCAACAACCTAATGATTAGTAAGGGAATCATTTGGAGAGTCACTTGGGGAATTGCTTTCCCAAGAAGGAGTAATCAAAGATGCTATGACATCTCCCCCTGGGGTGCTGGAAGGTGGAACCTTGGGAATTTTCTTGGGAGTATCAGGGATTTGGGCTTAGTATTGATCCAGTTTTGCATTAGGCACAGAAATTCTGAAGTTTTGTTGGGCTATTCTTGCTTTACACAGGCGGACTCAGTTATGGTGCATGCATTTCAGTTCAGTTCAAGCTCCAATTCCCTTGATGAGGTAGGTATTGTTGGGTTTAACCTCCATGAAAATACCTGGCCCACGTAACCCTAGATCCAAATTATGCTAATTGTGGTTGACAACCCAGATTTTGTCCCCAACATGGAACCTTTCTTGTTGTAGTTGGATTGCCTCTCTCTCAATACTTATTTGTTCCATGTCTTACTGGTCTTTTCTAGCATGTTATATGTTGATATTACTGTCAGCTGGCACTTTTTTTGGCAGAGGTAGTTGTGGTCCTGCGGTTGTACTAACAAGGGCAGGCTTTTGCCTGTGTTGTGGTTGACTTGTGTTCTGAATACCATGAGTGCTTTTGGCAGCATGTCAATCCAGGCTTTTGGATTATTAGCAGATAACTTACTGAGGGCTTCCACTAGTCAGCTGTTTAGTTGTTCTACTTGTACATTTTCTTATGGGTAGTACAGGCTGGCTGTGATGTGTCTTATTTCGTTCTTAGTGATGTAAATATTGGTGCCAATGGCCTTAAGTTTGGTTCCTCTGTCTGTGATAAAGAGGTCAGATTTCCCAAACTTGGCTATGATTTCTTTCCCAATAAATTATATCACATCATTGTATTTGTGTTCTTTTGTAGCTTGTGCCACAGGCCATCTGGTTGCATAGTTGATAGCTATTATGATGTATTTTTTGCCTTTTTCCTTGCCAGGAATTGATCTCACAATATCCAGTGACCACATTTTGAAAGGTTGTGTGATTGACACTGGTATACTGACTTGGGGTGCCTTGGAGCAGGCATACTTTCACATAATTCACATTGTTTAATCACCTTTAGATGTTTTAAAGTATGTTGAGCCACCAGTAGCATGACTTGAGGTATTCATGCAAGTTCATGCTATGGGTATGTCCCAGATCTCTGTGGTATTGGAGGATTGTGTCAATCTTTTGCGTTGACAGGATGTAGGGTACAGTGTCACCACTTGGAATTATTTGGTGTAAGGTACCATATATGTTTTGAACAGATGTTTGTTCTTGAGGACTTTATCTTGGATGTCCATTGGTGTACCAGGTTGAAATCCCTCTTGGAGATTCCCCATTATTAACATGGGCCAATTGGGGTCTCCATCAGTGCATAGGAGATGTCTACAGTATAGTCTTGACTGGTCATCTGCGGTAAGCATTTCCTTCCCTGGTTTGTATTCAATTATCATGGGGCACCATTGTATGAGGCTCATCCATTATTCTTTTTGTCTTAAAAAGTGTTTTTGTGTCTTGAAGAATATCAACAATTTGTGGTTGGTTAGCACTTTGAATATATATGCACCTTCTAGATAACATTTCCACTTCATTAGACAGTGGACAATAGCTACCAGTTCTTTGTCATGTATCAGATATCTTTGCTTACCATCAGACAGCTTTCTTGATTCATATGCTACAGGGAGGAAGTCATTTTCTTAAATTTGAATTTGGAATACTCCTCCTATTGCGTAATTGAAAGCATCTGTTTCTATTTTGTATACTCCTTTGTGGTTTGAATATTGCAGGATAAGAGTGGTGACCATGTGTTCTTTTAATTGTCAAAAGTGAAGATCTCTTAATAGTGTCCATATAAAAAAATTTTCTTGCCTATAAATGCAGATAAGGGGACAGGCTAGGCACCCCAGTCAGGGATGAGCCTCCTGACATAAGCTATCATGCCTAGGAACGTATGAAGCTCACTCTTATTTTGCGGTGCTGGCATATTGTTTATGGCTATTATCTTTTCTGGGTATGGTTTTACTATATTCTTTCTGATAATCTGACCTAAAAATGGGAGTTCTGTGACAGATCCAGGTCTAACCAGTCAAACTTATCATTATATTGACCTTGACTCTTATTAATGGTACCTTCCTATTACAAAGCTTTAAGGAGCTTTGCCTCCATGGAGGCAATTTTGTGAGACAACACTTTATTGTCATCTCTCCAAAAAGCCATAATTTTGACACTCTTTTCCTCTCTGTTTCTGAATGCCTCAACTTCACAATTGGTTCTGTCCTTTACTTATTACAAAATTTCATTGAACCCTAACAGCAAATTCTAGTAATCCCATGTATAAACTCAATTTCCTTGTGTCAGGGTTACCTCTCTGGCAAAATAGTTGGAGTGTAGTTCTTCAAAAGCCGCTTTCACTTCCACCAAAGACTCCTCTGGTACAATCTTAGAGACCTCCAGACTTGCCCAAGCCTCCTCAAGCAAGCTGGTAGAAACTTCTTTCCTTGCAGCAGCGGCCTTGACATGAAGCATCCCAAATTTTGCTCTTTCAAATAGTAATAAAGAAGACATGATAATTAAAAAGTAGTTGAGGGGAAAGCGTCAAAGTTGACAATATATCTTTATTAAAATTTAGCTGTTTTTTGCTTATATACCATTCCAGGCATATTTGTTTGAAAACCCCTCTGGTTCCTGAATCAACCTATGATTCATCTCACTTGGTCTATGACATTTGAGTCATCCCAACCTAGATCTTTACCTAAAAGATCACTGATATTTCTCAGCCTATGAGAATCAATCTACAATGGGAAGAAGTCACCTGACTCCATTCACCCCAATGTACCAATTCAGCATGGAGCTTTCCCAGCTCCTGGCGCCAAAACCCTGTGGATTAAACATCCCAAAACTCAGCTATCAATGTTCCAACTGGGAACCAGCTGATCAAACCTGAACTCCTAGGCATCATTTCCTTTATTCAGGTATTGTTACATTTAATTGTTTTTTTGTGTTCTACAAACCCGTTAAAACGCTTTGAACCTCAAACAAAACATCACCTCAAAGTTTTTAAACCAAAATTTGGGGGTTTAACTATGGTTAATTTTAACCATACCTATTTACACAGTCAAGGCAATTAACCAATATAATTAAATCCTCATTAATTATATTCCCACTACTTATTAATTAATCTTCCCAGTTAATTAAATTGTTTTTGAGACACCTAGTCTCCAAGATTGATTCGGCCAATCTTGCCTTCTGTTTTTTTATTAAATATAGATACTAAGTTCTCAGGAATCTTTATCTGAAGAATTCCAGCCAAACCTATCTACATAAAACAAAAAGCAAAAACAGAGCAACTTTATATCTCAGAGTATTTATTTGGCTAAATACTTAACAGTGACTGTTGTATGGTCACAAGTTCTGTTAAAAATAAGTCACATTTTGAGGGCTTGTCTATGAGCTGGTTATCTTGAAGGGTGTGGAGGACCAGGCAGATGTCTTTCCAGTTTTTTTCTATAGTCAGACTTTATACAATTATGTTGTCAAGGTAGACAATAGCCCTTTTTCCAATGTGATATTTAAATAATGCATTCATAAAGGTCATAAAGGTAATTTAGGGCGTTTGTCATGCCAATGTTGAGGACAACACATTAAACAAGCCATACTTAGTTCTGTACACTGTTTTGGGTATGTCTTCTGGCTTAATGCAGATTTGGTGATACCCCACTGTTAAGACAATTTTTTTGAAGGATTGGGACCTCCCAGGGCGTCAAAAAGTTCATTAATCAGGAGAAGGGGATAAATGTTCTTAATTGTCCCCTTGTTGAGAGCCCTGTAGTCTGTGATCAGCAGAGTCCTCCATCTTTCTTAGCTAAAAAATGACAGCTGCACCAAAAAGAGATTTAGAGGGTTTTATGAGTCCTTTTTCAAGGGCCTTGTCTAGATGGGCCTTTAGTGCAGGATCCTCTTGTGGTATTAGGCAGTAGATGGGGTGTGCTTTTGGCACACCCCCTTTGAGGTTATTTCATGTTGTATGCCCCAATTGGGCAGTAGACATAGTCATTTTTCTTGGAAAACAGAAGGGAATTCTTGGATTAGCTGTTGTTGTATTGGGCCTTGTTTGTGTGAGGTCTCTATATTTTTAAAGTGGATAATCTCATATGTGCAGGTGTTCCAATCAATCTTGCTAGGGTCCTTTTCTTCTTCTGTTTCCGTAAATTTCAAAAATACATGGTCTCTCATAAGTGTGTCAATGTGGGTTGGGTACACATGATGGTGTACCTCACCTCATTGTATGGTGAGGGTAGCGCTATCCCAGTTGGTATGAGGTTTGGTATTTCTCATCCAGTCCAGACCAAGTATAACATTATGTTTGGGGAATTGATATGTTTGGATTACTAAGGGTAGTCTATATGTCTCCTATTTGGCCATAGAATGAGTTTGTTTCTCTGGTAACTGGTTTTCTCCTGTTATATGCCATGATAACTCACTTGAAATTACTTTGAACCCTGGGTAGTTTTATGAGATTGGTAAATCTTCTGTTAACAAGAAATTGGTCTGATCCAGTGTCAAATAGTACTGTGCCTTGATATCTGCAAAAACAAAAATGATAAGTAAGGGGTTTATTTTTAATTTGGGCGGTAAACAGTATAGGATCAGTGGAGGGTACTCAGATCATGGTAATTGAGTCCATGTCTTGGTCCCTGTACAAGTCTTGTAAAGTGGGGGGTGGCTTGCCTAAGCACTCCACTGAGCTTTTCCCTACTCAGGCAAATTTTTAGTATTCATCTAGTTCACCTGAGTTGTACAATTTCTACCTAAAAGATGAGGGTTATTGGCTTGGTTAGTTTGTTTTTTGGGGCAAGTACCCTTCCTTGCTAATGGGCTTTATTTTTGCTTGTTGTTTGCATGAAGATATCCAGATTTCTGAGCAGCTTTCTTTCCTTCTAAGGACACATCTTGGAGGTTCTTGCAGCAGCTCATGTCAAACTGCTGTCTGATTTGTGGAGAAACCGTTGTAGAAGTCCAGTTGTGATCCAGCCTCATTGAAGTTGATGGTGTCAGGAGCTCAATCATGTATGTCTTCATAGGCTGCAATGTACTCCTTGATATTTCCTGCTGTTTCAAAGGTTCTGAGTTCTTTCATGAAAACAACATCAGAGTCCTTTATGGCAAATGCTTCCAAGAAGGCTTTCTTGAAAATTTCCCAGTATTTTTTGTGACCATGGTTTAGTCAAACCATTCACTTACAAAGCAGAAGGCAGCCCCATCAATGTGTAAATAAATTCTTCTTGTCCAGAGTATCCAGGGGTAGCCCACTTTTGTAAACTTATTTTGGGAGCTTTGGATCCAGAGGCTGGCATTTTCACATCATAGTCCTGGGAACGTTCTGATCTTTGCTGATTGTAGGGGTTGGAATACAATGTTGGGTATTTTGGTTAAGTCAGGAATTGGAAGTGGATTTAGGACTCCTTGCTTGCTGTGGAAGTTGTATTGTTTGATAGGTAGGTATCAGGATACTCTTGAAGACACTGTATCCCATAGGGACGTCCTGACCTTCCTTGTATCTTATTCAGCTGGTGGGGAGTGCCATCTGCTGGGTTCTTTTCTTTGGAGTGATTTTCCCTTTTAAGTTGCATAGGTGTGAATAACCTACTTCTGCTATCACTGTTGAGTATATACTCCTGAGAAGTATAATAAACAAAAAGAATGGGGAATTAAGAAGATAATGGTGCTTTATTGATATGAGTTTAGAGCATTATATAGTATCATGAGAAACCACATACTGTTCATGTACATCATGGTAGTCATGGGGCTTGTTCAAGTAGTGTTCCACTTAGGACTCAAAAGATTTGATCATCATATTAGGTGGGTGATTGATAAGAGTGGCGCCAATTTACTAATTAGTCAGGGAATTGCTTGGGGAGTTGCTTTCCCTTGAGAGAGTAATTGTAGATGCTGCAACACTAACCCTGATCCAGATCTGAAAATTTGTTCCTTTGATTAACCTGCTACCATTGAGGCGGGCCTCTATTCATCTTTTTAGGGTTGATAAAAAGTACATGTCCACATTTTACTTCCTATAAGTATTGGGTACCTCAGTCTAGTTACTTCAAAAAACTTGGCAACTGTTTTACTGTTAATCAATATGGTATACTGGGCCTTAGAGCACTAGTTTACAATCATCTTCCAGAAGCTTCAGGCCCTACATCTTCCAGAAGCCTAAACCATGGTTCAGTTAATCTGGTTGTCCAGCCAAAGATTTGGGAGGGGGGAAGCTGGCTGCTGAAAATGCAGCAGTGCTAGCCTAGTCTCACAGGAGGGCTGAAAGTGGGGGGGACTGTGTCCTGAAACCAACCTGTTTTCTTATTTTCAATAAATTATCCCTAATGGTGGGCATTACAGCCTGTGCCATGATGAAGTAGGGTGAGAGCTGGCCATATGCTTTGTTCTGAGGCGTGGCACAGATACACAACAGGGAATCCTAACCTTAGAATTGGATTTGTACTAAGTCTTGGTTAGATGTCAGGGAAGGCTGTGTGATTACCTTGTGGCCCTGGATGAACAATCTCTACTAGTTGTGGCTAGAGAAGCTCCAAAGTACTTGGAGACACAAGGACAAAAATTTGAATAGAACTTAAATTTTATTTGGTACAAAGATTGGGAATATATACTGTGTAGCTTTACCACAAAATAGTACAAAGACAGTAGGATCACTTGCCACAAGTATGAGTGGGGCAAGTGAGTTGCACAGAATCAATAAACCAAACAATTGTATTTTTCAGTTTGGATACAGACTCATTTTGAGGAGCAAAGCAAAAGAGAGGTATTTTTCCTCAAAATAGCCCATCAAAGGAAAAATAAAAACATGGTGAATGGTGGCATTCACAACATTGCCCCCCTCTAGATTGGCCTTAGGGGGTAGTACTTGCAGAGGAACTTGGCATGCACTTGGGCAAACAGTCAACCACTGGAGAGGAGTTTTACAGTGTACTCAGATCCTCGTTTGAAGGTCACTTCCAAGGGCCCAATCCACAAAGAGTCTAGATTATGAGCTTGTCCTTCCACTCTATGTTGATATTAGAGAGCATGGTCCCTAATGTTGAACTCAGGCAAGGGGAGAGCGTCCAGCATTGTCTTGAGAGAGCTCAAGCAGCTTGGTCTTATATTTGAATGTGTAGGCAGCGGCCTGTATGTCAATTATGCGGTTGACAAGATCTTTGATATGGTCATCAGGGTTCATGGCCTTATCAGAGGAGAGTAGGGTAGCCCCCAATAGCAACAGAGTGGTGACCTCACGCCCATACAGCATAGCAAAGTCAGAGTACCCAGTGATATGATGTTTGCTAAGGCAATACACAAAGAGAGCAGCAGGTAATTATAGATCCCAGTTTGCAGTGTTGGAGTAAGTGAGTTTCCTCATGATAGAAACCAAAGTCAAATTTGCACGCTCAACTTCCCCCATTTATAGAGGGGTTATAGGGGGCAGAGAAAGACTGGTGAGACCCCAAGGCTTCAACAATAGAGTTTACCAACTTTGCATTGAAGTTAGTCCCATTGTTGGATAACAACACTTGAGGGCAGCTATGGTGAAAGAATACGTCTTGCAGCAGAAAGGCAGTGGTTGTATTGGCAGTGATGTCCTTATTAGGGCAAGCTTCTACCCAATTGCTAAAATGATCAATAGTAATTGGGATAAAGAGGCAACCAGAGCAAGAGTGGGGGAGAGGCCCTACAGCGTCAATGCTGACAGTATAAAATATGTGTTGAGGGGGACTAGCTTGAACTTGTGTGAGCAGCTCAAGGTTGCTGGAGCTGGCAATCTTGGCAACTAGCAATGACATCTGGAATCAGCAGGCAAAGGTTCTCCCAGAAATAGTTTTTATGGAACCAGTCATAGGTCTTGGCAACACCTCCATGTCCTGTCTCCTTATGAGCTTAGAGCACCAATAAAAGGCAAAGACTAGGCCGTACATAAGTTAAGTATAGGTTGCATACTTTCTTGAAGAGCTGGTTGTTGCAAATGTGTTTGTCCTTGGATAGCTTAGATAGGGAAGTTCAAACTTCTTCTGTCTTTCTCTCCCAAGAGGAGAGGTATCCAATTAATTAATACATTCAATCAGCCTCAGCGGGGTGTAAAGCAAGGAAGGGAATTCTGGACAATCCATCTACATTCTGGTGTTGAATCCTGGGACAGTGTAGTACTGTGAAGCTGTAGCCTTGCAGGAAGAGAGACCATCTAGCTAGTGTTGGTGTAAAGGATGAATTCCTTGCTGTAGTCAAGGTACACTAGGATGAGCCTCCTTGAGCTTTTGTTTAAGAGTCTCAAAGGCTTGTTGTTGGTTTCAAAAAAGCAGGCTCAACCCGCCAGCAAGGTTCTGAGTAAGCAGATTTGTGACCTTCAATCCAATTATCCAGTCACCTGAATCCAGGTTAGGAAGTCACTCAAATTTCTAAAAACAACAACATGAATAGAAGTTGAGCCCCCATGGCAAACACCTTGTTTTGGCACTTGACTCACTACAAGGATCAAGCCACCCCCTTTGCTATCCAACTGTGTGATCAACACTATCATGTTCCTGTTATCCAAAATTCATAATGACTATATAATACCTATCTCCCAATAAAGAATATTATCTAGTTTCCAAATATTTTTCCCTTGTAACTCTGCTGAAACAGCACAGTTACAACATTGGCTAGCAGTCCATATGAAAGGGACATTATGCAACAGTTGGATCAAAGGTTTTCTAGTGTCAGCAAAGTTGGAGATGAACTGTCTGTATTAACCCATCATGCCCAGAAATACTTTTAATTCTCTCAGATTGGTAGGTAGAAGCATTTTTTCAATGGCCTCAACTTTCTTGTTTATTGGATGAATCCCTATTTGGGTCACCTCATGGCCTAAGAATTCAAGGTATTCCTTGAAAAAAGCACACTTAGATGGTTTTAGCTTAAGGCCATCCTTTTGAATCTTTATGAACACTTCCTTAAGGTGAGCCAGGTGATCATTAAATGTAGCACTGAAGACGTTTTATATAATCTAAGTACACTAGGACACACAAGAGCTTCAAATTGCGGAGAATAGAGTCCATGGCTTGCTGGAAAGTAGCTGGAGCATTGCAGAGCCCTTGCGGCATTTTTTTAGGCTCAAACAATCCTTTGGAGGTGATAAAGGCAGCTTTCTGTCTATCCTTGGGAGAGAGATCAACTTGACAGTACCCAGATGCTAGATTCATGGCAGAGAAGAACTCAGAGCCTCCAAGGCGGCAGAGGGCATGATTAATACGCAGCAAGGGGTAGGAATCCTTTTTGGTTAAGGAGTTCAATCAGCAATAGACCATTAAAATGCAATGACCTCCATCTTTCTTTTTTTCAGTATGAGTAAGGGGGAGGCCATGGACTCTGAGAAGAGCCAACAGCCCAGTGTTCAACAGTTTTTGAGCTCTTTAGACACCTGAGCAGATTCTATGACATGCCAATAAGGTTTAGCTCAGAAGGGAGGAGTATCACCAATATCAATCTGGTGAATAACGCTTTTGGATAGGCCATAATCAGTTCTGTCTTTAGCAAAGATATCTATAACCTGATCAAGAAGGTCCAGCACTTCTTTCTGCTGGACCGGGGATAGTTGTGGGAAATCTTGCGCGGTAAGCAGGACAGGACTTGAGGCTTGTCCTCCTGTAAGTTAAAGTCTTGGAATGTACCAAAGAGATGTAGGGAGAGCACGTCAGGAGCATTCAACAACTTGCCATAACCAATAACCTGTCCTCTAGATACATTTGTGGGAGATCAGTTAAGTTGGCAACCAGCAATTGAACAGGGTCTTTATGAGAGACATCCGGAATTTCCTGGGCAGAGATAGGGTTCTTTGCATCCTAGCAAGGGAGGGAGAGTATAACTCTATGAATGTATACTTGGGTAGCTCATATGATTTTGGAGTCTAGAATAGCTTGAGACCCAAAGGGAATGGTTACAACAGAAGTGGCTAAAGAGAGGAATCCCTTCAGCCGCAGGTAAAGTTATATGAGGACACTTCATGTTGGATGAATGTGTACAGTATTTTGAGGTGAAAACACCAGTGGGATAATCTAAGGCACACATTTTTAAAGGCGCTTTCCTGGGACTTTTAAAAGCTCTTCAAAGATTAGAGGGACCTCATATCCTAAGATAGAGAGGTAACTATCCTTTAAGTTGATAATACCATTATATTCCCTAAGGAATTGAGTACCTACAAGAAGGTTTAACTCCCATTCCCCAAGACTACGGCAGGTGTGGCTAAGAGTAGCTTGCCAAAATGCATGGGAAGAGCAGAATAAGCCCCTATAACA
>QTSX02003315.1:0-16803 GCA_014839935.2 Entomophthora muscae
TATTACAGCTTTAATATATTAAGTGGATTGGTGGCTAACGGTGATCCAATAATTTAAGCGTGAGTTACTATGTAAATTACTATAGAATTCATTATTAAAAATAATTCTGACACTTATTTATTTTGTCTATTTGCTTGTGATCATCTGCTAGGGTGGAGTTAAGCAAATTAGAGTGGCATAATTAAGCTTAAATTAATATGACACTGCCTATTGAAGATGTTGTGAGCAATGAAGTTGCCACTTTACCTGTTAAATACCTAAAGAGAACTTATTAACAACTTTACTTATATGCAATGATAAGATATTTTTTTTACACACCCCCCCCAAAAAATATACTTTTTAATAAATCATTAAATATCTTTGATTATTTTATATCTTTTTATATGTTTTTTTTAATTTTATTATGTGAACAAAAATACACTGAAAATGGTTAATATTTGTTGATTTACTTAACTTTAATTAAGTTTAAAATGAAAAAATATAGTAATTTTTTTAAAAAATGTCAACATTGCCAATGTTGTCTCTGATAATGTCTACAATTTTCTTAATTGACAGTGGGAATTCAGCATATTTTTGCTAACTGTCTTTCATAATGTCAACACTTTTCATTTCTCACATATAAAACTTTATGTTTTACATAAATAAATCATCTGATTTTTTGATATGTTGTATTTTTAACTTTTCTCATTCATATTTTCTATTTTTTAAAATAAAATCTATATAAAAATATAATACTTTTACATTAATCTCTTAGCTTTTAACTTTTTATTTAAAGCTATAATAAAATAAAACTTTTACAATATTTTTTATTTAAATTTCACTAAAAGCCATATAAAGTTTACTTTTTATATAACATGCTTTTTAATTTGTTTTGTTTGTTTTTTAAATACAAAGATTTATCTTAGAACTTATAGCTTATTATTTTAGGACAAGAACACCTCAAAGCAACAAAGGGGTACCAAGCGTCCCTACAAGGTCCCAAAGACTCCAAAGAAAAGGCCTGTCTCATCAAAGAAGGCCACTCCTAAGCCACCCCCCAAAGCCTTACTCAAAGCCCTCCCCCAAGAAGAGCCCTCACTCACTCCACTAGGGGAGAGGAAACTGATGGTTCAGTTACTGAACACAGTTTCTATAACTCAGCTTCTGATGAGGAGCCTAATACAGAAGTGCCGCCACACCAAGAAGTCCCCACAAAAGGATAAGTCTCCCACACATGAGGAGCACCACTACAAGCCCCCTTCTTCTTCTCCCCACCAAACTCCCCTCCTTCCAGTTCATCCAGGGATGATTCAAAGCCCTGCCCTGATTACTTTCCTGGCTCCTGCTGACACCTGGGACCTTCTTGTGGCCCACAATATCTACAATATTGATGGGAAGTTCAAGGTTCCTTCCACTTTGCCAAAATACTGCCCCATAATGACTGTAAAGGGTGGGCTGGCCATGGTGGCCAATGGTTATTTTATCTCTTATAACAATGCCAACTAGGGCTTCAAGAGCCACCACTATACCTGTGAGGACCACTCCTGCCCAGTGCGGCTCAACACTGAGCGCTGGGACTTAGTCCAAACAATTAAGGGTGAGCACACTTGCACAATGCCCAATACAACCATAGCCTGTCTCCTGAAATGGTACCTTGTGCAGATCATGCCCACCTCCAAGGACCTTTCCTCCACCCAGATGGACGTGCTTGCCTGTAAGCACCTCTTCTCCTACCAATCTGAAGAGGGTGCCAACCCACAATCAGCTAGTAAAATTTGTTAGTGATAAGCGCCAAGCCCTCAACCCCCTGGCCAATAGTGCCACCATAATTGAAGAATTGGTCCTTACTAATGCCCTCAATAAGACAGAGGATGGTGAGATGCTCCTGCTCCATGATAATGGGCAGGAAGTGGAGGATAGGATCATAGCCTATGCCACAATCCAAAACCTGGAGTAGCTCAATACTGCTACCACCTGGCTGTGTGAAGGCACATTTTCAACCTGCCCAACCATCTTCAAGCAGCTTTGGGTCCTGCACAGGCAATTTGATGCCAAAGTTATCCCTCTTGTGTTCTCCCTCCTTCCTGATTCTAATACTGAAGTCTACGCCATAGCCTTCTGAATTTTCTGGGATGCTTTAAGCTGCCTTCCTGCCAAAAAGCTCCCCCCTCCCACTCATACCACCAGAGAAAACTCTTCCTCTTCTGAGAATGATGATTCTGCACAGGCCGCTGAGCAGATAGCTCATGTGCTCTTACTTGGGCAAAAGGTGATTATCATGGACTTTAAGCTTGCTCAGTTCAGAGCCTTTGAGGCCACCTTTAATGGAGAAGTTCAGGGCTGCTTTTTATATTTTAGGCAGGCCCTTAACAAAAATCTCAAGAGCAAGAAGGAGCTCTTTGAAAATTACTTAAATGATGGTAAAGGGAAGTGCCACTTTGCCATCACCCAGTTTGCTGCCAAGGCTTTTGTGCAGGCTAGAGCATACTGGGATTGTCTTTGAGTCCCTCCTGGAAGATGCTTACATCAAGAAGCACTCCACCATATTCAAGGGCTACCTTGATTACTTTGAGAGGCACTGGGTAGGAAAGAAGGTGACTTCCCAGAGAGGGAAGAGCGGGGCCACAGCGCCTTTGAACTGTCAAAGTGCCTGTATTAAGGGAGAGATTAAGACCACGTCCAGCCTGGAAGTGTGGCACAAGCACCTTAAGGTGAAGTTTGGGACCAATCCCAAGTACAACCAGCTCTTCTCCAAGCTGCAGGAGGAACAGGCCTTTAATGTTTCCAAGTTTTGTGACCTGGCCAACTGGGTGGCCCCAAAAGAAGAGAAAGGGTAAGGAACAGGACTACCAGGAGGACAGTCCAGAGGGTGGCTAAGAAGAAGTATAAGGTGGCAGAGATCAAGAAGTACCTTTAAGATGTAGCAACTGCTCTTGCTGGTGGCTTCAATTAGCTTAATAAACTTTGCTTACTTTGCCTGGATACTTTTTTACTTTTGAACTTTATGATTTATTTAATTTATTTATTTATTAATCTTTTTAGGTATAAATAGTAAATTTCTGGATACAGTTTCAATGTGATTTAGTAAGAAATATCTTATATTTTGTTAATTTATCTTTAAGGTATGAGATATTTTCAGTTATGCTTATATAAAGTATAATAAATTTAAATCATAGAGTTTACTATATTTTGTAGTTATTATGATATACAAAATATATTTTTTGGTACATTGGAATTTCAATTTTTATGGGAAGAAAATAATTTTATAATAAAGAGTGTAAATTACATAGTAAATTGAAATATATTTGCTTATATCTCCTTATTCTTATTACTTATAGTATTTTTTATTGAATTTTTGAGCTCTCTGGGGTCATTTTAGATTAAAATGAATTTTAAAATATTTTTTATATTAAAAATTTTCAGGGCAAAGTGTTTTGTTAATTTAAAAAATGTTGACATCCAGGAAACAACATTAAGTAAAACCGGGTCATCACTTTACTATAGTGTCAACATGGCCACTGTTGACATTTTTAGTATCAACTGGGTGCTTTTGCCAAATTAAAGCCCTGCTTTTTAACCAAAGTGCTTAATCTAAAATTGTGAGGCACTTTATAAGTCTCTTGCCTATGTGATGCAGATATGATTAGGGCTGTGGCGCACCATCCCAGGACAAAAACAGGATTCTGTACAGAGTCTTCAAAAAAATGGAGGGTAAATATTTCTCTATTTAAACTAGGGTAGGGACAGAAACAGCAATAGTGCAAACACAGTGTTCACAAAACCATTTTTGGGATGTTTTTAATTGGGTCACAAAGCAATTTGGGTGGATTTGTGCTGCAACTTCAAGAGTAGGTCACAATTTGTGCCTCACTCCATTGTGTAGATCACAAAATATAAAAGGAAGGCGATTTTCAAATATGAAACAGATGATTTCACTTTTGTGAAGGGGCACAAGATGTAAAATTATAATGGTTCTCAAGGGTGTAACAGATGGGGTCGTTTTGGGCAATGGCACAGGATGTAAAATTGGAGCAAGTTCAGTTGTGGGACTTTATTTTTTAAATTGAATTTATTAAAGCTTAACCTGTCATTATCTCACAATGATAGATTTGATTGTACCACAGTTTTCTTTAGATAATTATATTAAAACACCAACCAAAATATTTATAAATATCTACTTCAATTGAAAGGAATAGTTTGGATACTCATGATTGGACACAACACAAAACCACGTGAGATTGTGCTTGGTCACATCACAATTCATACAGATCATATACAACCACTCAAGTTGCTGGGGAAATTATTTTAATATTTTTTGGCTTAGAAGAACTTTACTATTTTTAAGTCCAACAATGACTGAAAATGAAGCAATTTTGCTTATTAATTAGTTTGTTTTGATGGTCAATTCTGCCGCTTGAAGGGGTTGTTGGACACTTTGAAGTGTCTCACGGCATCCCCACCTGTGGCAGTGTTAATGAAAGTAAAATTATATTTGAATGGTCTTAATTTAGTCATGTTTGCCTAAAAGGCAAGAGAGTCAAAAATTATATAAAATTTTACTAATAATGGTTAAAGCTTAGAATGCTTCCATCAACTATTATTTGCCAATCCCATCTATTTCTCTGCCAAACAGATAAGATTAGATTTAATAAGCCAAGGTAAGCCTTCACTAAATGCAGTACTGAATTTTTAAATTTTAACACTGTAGATTTACTTCAAAATAAAGGTAAGCTTCAAAATATACATATAATATTAACTGTTTTAAGCATAGTAGATTAAGGATTTCAAAGGTAAGCATGTTTTTAAAAGTTCAAAGCTAACATTAATTTAAAAATGTAATAATTTTTTTTAAAAAACTAATCATGTTGGAGATTGAAATCAAAGCTGAATTCAAGTAAGCATTTCACCCAATTTTCCTAACCTCCTTTCTTTTAAAAGGACCTCCACCCCAAAGAAGATCACATTTAGGGATGCTTCTTTAACTAAATTAACTAGCCTAGATTAAGAAAACCCAGATTTTTGCCCTGTGACAGATCCAGGAAATTCATGCTTGCTTCTTCATTATCCTGGTCTGACTCTTTTACAGTTGGACGGGTAATCCTTTATGTAAGCTTTGATGAGCTTGGATTCCAGGCAAGCAATCTTAGCGTTAAACTTGTTGCCATCTGGTGATCACTTCCACATTTTTTGCTTCCCATAGTCTTGGCTGCAGACCATCTCTTTTATTCCATGGTAGTCTTATTTCAGTTAAAAGCCAAAAACACAAAGCATAAAAAGATTGAAGGGAAAGCAACCATTGTCACACATAAGTATCATTATTTTAATTAATTATCATGTTTCCATTATATACCAATTAGGGTACATTCAGCTGAAAACCCCTCTGGTTCTAGGAATCAAACCTGGATTCCTATCACGTGGTTTATGACATAACAGCGTCATTCAATCCAGATCTTTACCAAAAAGATCTTCACACTCTTAACCTATACAGAATGTGCCATAATACATTCCAGAATCACCTTATTCCTTCCATGGAAATGTATTGCTTTGGCTTGAAGCATTCCAGACTTCTGGTGCCAAAACCCTGTGGAATATACGTATTCCTGCTCCAAGCTATCCTTTTTCCAACTGGGAACCAGCTGATCAATCCTGAATGCATAGACACTATTGTCTACATTTAGTTATTTTTGCATTTAATGGGGTTTTTCACCTTAAAACCCATTAAAACACTTCAAAACTTGAACCAGGCGCCACTGCAGCACCCCAGTGCCGAAACTTTCCTAGGTGGCCCTCAGCGCTTTAAAAATCAATTAGGGAGAGCGCTTCTAACCTAATTAATTTGCCAAAACAGCGCTTTTAAACCACAATTTAGGGGTTTACTTTTGGCTAACCTTAACCAAACTTCTTGACACAGTCAAGGCAATTAAACAATATAATTTAAATCCTCAATAATTATATTCCCAGCATATATTAATTAACCTTCCCAGTTAATCAACTGAGTTTGAGACACCTAGTCCCATAATCTGAATTGTTCAAATTACTCAATACGACCCTCAATTAGTACAGCCTAATTTATTCCTGGGTATCAATTGCTACACTGGAAAGTCTCTCCAAGGCCAATCCTATTGTTTTGAATTTCAACCTATGAAATTCATCACAATTCAACCTCTTTGTGAAACCATAGCCCAATGTGACTGTAGTACGGTCACATGCCCTGAAGCAGATCTTGGTTTGGTTAGTGAATTCTGCTAATTACTAACATTTTTTAAAAATGCCCAGTTTTCACTGCAGCAAATCTTTGGCTGGGTAAGCTTTTTACATAACTTACTAACCTTTTTTTAAAAAAAGCACAAAATTATCCCCTGCAACAGATCCTGGCAACTGCCAGAATTAACTCATTCTGCAAGTCAACTTACTGAATGTCAACAAATTGTCAACATTCAGTAATTCAACATTATTTTAGTATTTATCTGCTGGAATTGGGCATTTTCCAAAACTAAGCTAATTTTTATATTGAATTATTAAATTGGAATTTCAAAATTAAAATGGAACAGCCATAATTTCAACACCATCTAAACAAAGGCTTATTTTTAAGTCCAAAAACTAATATAATTTACTATAAAAAGGTAAGCTTCTTTGTACTTTTACATTAAGGTCAACTCCAGTAAGTAAAATCTGGATGTTGACCCCAAATAAGAATCCATAAATTTCTTAATAAAATACACAATATTCTAAAAATAACTACTTTTTATGTTACATACTACTGTTTTTATTAAATATATATTAAGATAAGCATTAAACAAAGACATATGCCAACTTTCATAGTGTTATTTGTATTATTTAGATATTTACTGTTTTTTAAACTCACTGGATAAACTATAGCTTATTTCCAGAAGTCCACTTAAGCCAAAACACATACAGTAGTTTTAAAATCTATGGCAACAAACAAAATTAACTCAGATTTAAACAAAATGAATTCAGATTTAATTGTATTGAAATGAACCCAAATCTATTTTAAATCAATATAAATTCATTTATCTTTAATTTTGCTTAAATCTGAGTTCATTTTGTTTAAATCTGGATTGTTTTTGCTTGTCACCATAGTTTTTAAAGCTACTGTACAGAGTGATAAAAATTATAATAAATAAATTATATAGATAAACTGTTTTAATTTTATTTATTTTTATACCAAAATGGAAGCATCCCAGCAACAGAGTGACAATGGACCAGTTGTTTACTGCAGTTGTGGCTGCCCCTGCAGGTCAAAGAACAGAGTTAGTGCAAAACAAGTGCATACTCAGGAAGGAAATGGGAGAGGAGAGTTCAATAGTGATGCTGCACTGACACAGCCAGTTTGAGGAGCACAGCGTGCAAGGAGGAAGAGCATCAACCCCTGGGTTCAGAAGCTGATAAGAAAATTCACCAAGGTTGTCACCACTAAAACAGTTAACAATGTCACCCTTGAGAGGATGTCCTTGGTGTACAATCCTGTATACTGCCACAATGGTGTTCCTGCAGCCCTACTGGAGAAGGTTAAACCAGCTCTTGATACCACATATGAGCCTTACATGAGTGATTCTGACAAGGGAGACATTGACAAGCTGCCCCAATATTACCAAACCACAAAAGGGCAGAAGGTGCTCAAAAAGGTTGCTGCATTCTACAGCCAAGTGCCTATGCCCTGTGTAGTGCCCAATCCCAATGAGTCTTTGCCTGCCTCCAAAAAGACCAAGCACCATGCCATCCCCAATTCCACCTGTGAGACATTTATGATACTCATGGAGGAGACCACTGACTACAGGAAGGCCGCAGCCATTGTTGGGATCTCAGAAAAATCTGGCCATAGGCTCCACACAACTTACCTGAAAACAGGTACCATTCTCCTTTCGGAGAAATACATATTGTTGAACCTGCTCTATTAGACAAAAAATACTTGTGGGCCATCTGACAGTGGATTGAGCAGAACTGCCATCTTGAACTGGAAAAAATTCATTTGATTGTTGAGTCTTTTTTGGAATCCAGGCTTTGGTTTCCACTTGCTACTGCAGCTGTGAAGAAATTGCAACTTCTCCTGGAAGAAACTCGGGGTATCTCTGTATAACTGGAATAGCCAAGACAATGTTGTCTACCACCATAAGTACAACAAGACAGTTACTGCTCTCAAGGAGAAAGGAGACAGTACAAGTTCTACTATATTGACAAGCCCTCACTTTACGTTATCAATGCACAACAAGTATGGACATGTTACCAAAGATGAAAATAACAGGTATATCCTGGTGTGCAGCAGTCCAGTCTGTTGTTTACTCAATGGTAGCCCTTCTTGGTCCCCTTGGCGTAGAGCTCTACCAGATGATCAAGGGTTCCCATAATAGTGGGACTTTTCTAGATTTCTCTAATTGGTTTGGGAGCACCTCAGAGTGACCAGTTTGGGGTTCACTAATGTTATTGTATTAGATAATACTGGTCTCCACAAGGTTGCAAAAATTCTTAATGAGTTCCCAGTGATTGAGCCTGGTGTTGAAATTGGCTCCCAACAATTGGCCACATCCACTTTGTGTCTTCTCTTCCTCCCCTCCTATTCCTCATTCCTCAACCCAATTGATGAGCTCTTTGGGTGGCTCAAGAGATTTATCAAGAAAGGGGCGCCACCTGGGCCCAATGATTTTTATTTAATTTGCTACAGGTTAGTGTCCATACCCTCCCAGCTGAAACTGTGGCCAAATTCTATGGTCACACAGATTTGTTTCTCCTTGTGTGCCTTGCCCAGCAGCCAATCAATTAAAGGCTTAGCTATTATGAATATTTTATTCTGAATTTTATTTTTATTATTTGTTTTTATTTAGTTTAATTTATTTTGACTTTATTTCTGTGATTCCACATATTGCGTCAGGTATAATAAAAATTAACAAAGCAAAGAAGGATGATTGAATGAATGAATGAACATACAGAAACAATTATTGTTATATAATGATTATATTTGTTGAATATTAATGGTTCAATTAGAGTAGATTTTAAAGAAATTATATATATAAAAATCTAAAAAAAGGTATTAGGTTTAGAGCTTTATTGGGGGTGGGAGCAGAGGAATTCAAAGACAGTGCATTGAAATAGACTAATAGTTTCTATTAACAACATGTATGTTGACATTGGACCTGTACTAAATAAATTGCAGCAGGGTAGAATACAGGAGCACTGTGACACAATTGGCTAAGAGGATTTTTTCTGGTGGAGCTAGCCATCCCATAGGAGGTTGCAAGAATAACTGAATCCTGAATAAGATGCTCAATTGAGCTGTATCCAGGGACAATTTTTCCGTCTAGTAAATGGTGTACTACATACAGTTTTATTATCACATCAGACTATCTGTGAAGGCTTCTGCTTTAAGTCACATCAATACAACAAGACTTAGGTAACCAGTCAAGTGAAGTCTCTGCCCCGTGCAAGCAGGGCAGAGAACTCACAAAATTTATTATACAGTATACTGATTTTATTCTTAAAGGACGTATTGGCAAAGGGGTTTTCCACCGTTCTTTGGTATACCAGTCTTTGTTGGAGCACCAGGAGGCCCCAAAGTCTCCAAAGACGCCTACTACAGCAGGAATGACAGCGGCGAAACTATAACTAAGTTTTTTTATTTTTTTCATTAAATTTTTTTAGGACATGGGATAGTGTGTGCTTGATTGGAAAACAGAAACAGACTTCTTATTGTCCTCTTTCCATCTTGGGTAGGCTTTGGTACAGCATAGTTTGGACGAAATCCCAGACAATCATGACAAAGTGCTTGAGGGAGCCAGGATATGCGGAGCGTACTGGTCGAGTTTCAGGTTGGGGCTGTGGCCAAAGCCAAGACCAGCCCTTTAGTGTTGTCTTGCTTTGGTTAGAGTGCTGTAAGTTGTTCTTGTTTCATTAGGTTATTTTTTTTTAAATTTATTAATCATCTCAGAGGTGGTGGCTGGCGTCAGGACCAGCTGACACCCTATGTTGGGGACATAGTTGCTGTAGAATGTTTGCAATATGTTAGGTCTTAGATACTGGCAGACTTCTCCTTCTGTTTATTCTAAATAAAAAAGTTAGTAAGATCTTTTTATTTTTTATTTTTTGATGTTTTATTTTTTACCTTCTTCTATATCTTTACCTGTTGCCCCCTTTACAGGGGCTGCTTCATGGAACTTGTCACTAGCTGGTTCCTGGTTATCTTCTGTTGGTTTTTGTTTCTTTTAATTTTTTAGCTGCTCAAACATCTTGGGGTCCTTTAACCACGCCTCTGCAGTTGCAAACCCCTGTGGCTTGAACTGTAGATTGGCAAGAACATCTTTTTGTATGTTTAGGAGCCTGGTTGCAAGTTTATTGGTAGTATTGAGAATCTTCTTTTTCACAGCCTTCATGGTAAGTTTTTCTAGTCTGTTGCCTTCTAACACCACCTCTTTTAGCATGTCCTTCACCTTTTGATTTACCTCCTTGATTTTAGCCACCACCATGTCCAATTCCTTTATAATCACCTCCAATTCTGCCATGTTTTCCTTGTACTTATCCCAGCCCTTTTTATACCAATAAACATATTCCAATAAACTATATCTATTATTTTGTAACTATAGAGTTTAAATAAATATATCTTGATTTTACTTATGATATTTTATTAGCTTCAAGCACCAGTATTTATTTGATATTGATATTATGTATATTTATTGTATATTCAATCCAAATCTTAATATCATGAACAACATGACTTTTTCATGTGTATGTTTTTTCTGAGTATAACATCATTTTGTTCTTGAATCATAATATCAATTTTGACCCTAAGTACATATTTATTATAAAATAACCACTTTCACAGATTATATGTAGATCATATATTTTAGAGCACATAAAATAACCCAATCTTAGTATCATGAACAATATATTTTAGCATGTATATGTTTTGTCCAAGTACAATATAATTTAATCTTGAATCAATATGCCAAGTGCAACCCAAAGTACATATTTATCAAAAGATAGCCACTTTAAGTGTTATATGTAGATTATTTATTTTAGAGATATATGTATTGTAATGAATTATTTCATTTAATTCTATTGTTTTATATTTAACTTTAATATATTCAAAGCACTAAAATCAAGTGAATTTTTAAAAACTACAAGTGCTACAGACCAACCAATTGGAATGGGTGTACATGTAGTGGCTTTGTGATTGGCTCAGACCAGACATGTCTCAGTTTTTACACCTAGTTTAACTTGATGCAATAACTGGGGCGTGTCTGGTCTCATACAAACACAAAGACACTACATGTACACCCATTCTAATTGGTTGATCTGTAGCACTTATAGCTTTTAAAATTCACTTGATTTTAGCGCTTTGAATATATTAAAGTTATAATAGAAAACAATAGAATTAATAACTATTAAAGTAGCCAGATTTAACTTGAGGCATGATAAAAATCAATTCATCACTTTATTTAAATGTAAAATATACATTATAACATTAAAAAATACAAAAAATTTAAACGAAATTAAAAAATAAAAATTGTTGGGTGGGGCAAGTTTTATTAGGGGAATTGGATTGGGCAGGGCAAACTAGGTGGGGGATTGGGTTGAGGGGGTAGGACTTGGCTGGCTGGGGAGGCTGGGTTCCAAACAACAGGATTGGTTGGCAGGTAATAGGGCAGCTGGATGGCCTGGAGGTGATTGGTTGCCTTGTTTGGCTCAAAGAAATCAATTGTACATGACATCATATTCTGACTCAGGGAGGACAGTGATTGGCTTGTACACCAGGGAATCTTGGGGAGAGCTGGGGGTCCTTTGATGATTGGCTGCTGCTGAGAGCATTCCAGGCCATCTTGTTAAACATCTCAGCAATCTTCTGGTGGGGAAACAGACCAGTGTGGTTATTGGCTGCACCAACCACCTGGCTGAAGGTTGTGGGTTTGCACCCACAGATGGTGTCTCCAATGTTAAAGAACAACACACCACCAAGGTGGAGATCAGCATGCCCAGCAGAGAAAATTGAGATGTTGTGGCCTTTTGCTTGTATTTTCTTGGAGGCCACTTCAGCGCACTCCATTTGGTGGCTCAGAAATATTTGAAGCTGGAATTGGCCGAGCTCCAGATGACAAGCAGGTCAGATAGAAATTTCCTGTACCAGTAACTCATTGGTGTAGCCAGTTGTGGTTCAGTAGAAAACAGTCCCTTTTGGGGAAACTGCAAGGAACACACCAATCACATTCCCCTCTGGTTCTTTCTTTTTGCCCTTGTGAGTGTTCTTTTCACTCAAAGTGCCATAATCACAGAACTGCAATGACAATTTATAATAGGATATAAATATGACATTGTCCAAAATAGAGGACAGGCAGCGGGTGATGGTGCTACTAATCACCAGGTCACAGGGAAAATCAGAGCCATCATCCAACTTATTGGTTGGCCAATTGATCAGAATCATAACACTAATTACAAGCCCATGCATCCAGAGCTGCACTGTGTGGCAGGCAATAAAAATGCCCTTGAGCCTACTAGGCAGTGAACCTCAAGTTAATTAAAGGTATGGGTCCTGCTGGAGGAATTCAAGCATTAGGGGATGTGCCTCCTTTATCTGTGAGTCAGTCTTCTTCTTTGGCTTCTTGCCCAGCTTTGCACCACCTCTCTTCAGGAGGGCTTGGAACTCTCACTTGATCACCGCCTCAGTGAATTGAAGCTGAGTGCAATTTTGGCAAAATTTATCCCCCTCTGCTTGAAGCTCACAATCTCTTCAATGATCTCATTAGTAATGACTTGCTGTTTTTGGAAGAATTGAGGAATAAGGGGACCCAGATTAGAAAGGGCTTGCTCTGATTGGCCCAAACTCTCAGACAATGGTTAGATCAGATTAGAGGGGGCACAGTTTCCAAGTCTCCAAAAGGCAGGCATAGGCTCAGGTTGGGCCTGGTCTGGTGGAGCTCCATATTGGCTATCGGAAAAACCACCTGTGGATGGGGCTGGTGACACATACAACTCAGCCTCTTCACAACTTTCATTAAATTAGGTGCACACAGAAACGTGGTAATTGCACTCTCTTGACCAGCAGCCTGAGCTTGAAGTAGCTCCTGGTACTGCTCCTCAACAACATCAAATTTACTCTCACTTGAAAAACTCATTATAAAAAATACACAATAAATCTATCAAAAACAGAAAAGCAAAGTATTTCTAGGAAACTAATCTTTTAAAATATGTGCTCCTTTTTAAGCCAGACTCTCAGACATAAATGTCCAAATTTAGAAGCATATACTTTGAAACTTAAGGTTTGGTCCCTCCTTTCCCAACATATTAAAAAAAATGAGTTGTTTTGTGCTTGAGTTCATCACTTTTGTGACTGAACCTTATGTGTTCTCATTTGTATCATATTTTCTACACACTCATTATCAAACTTAATGAAGAATGCTTCAGGAAGTGACTGGATTGCAAATGCTATGAATTTGTGTTCCATGCATTTGCTATCTCATTTTTGGAATTCAGTATTTGACTTCATTTTTGTTGTGTGATTGACTATTTTTTTTTCCAGCCCTAGATAAATGGAAGCTTTATTGATTAAATTGACCTTCAACTGGTTCCAGCTGACATTCATTTTGTGACTGAGTTTTTCAGGATACCAGGAGTACCGTGGAGCTCCATCAGGTGAAGGAGGAGTTAAAGCAGGTACTAGCATGGCCCACCAAATGATGGGACCTAACTTTACCAGGTAGGAAAGGGCCTTTCCAGCCACTGCCCAGGGACCAGCTGCTGGCAAGGAAGAGTCAATCAATCCTTTGAGCTCCAGGTAAAGCACTCCCAGGAATTGACTACTCTGGCCAGTGGCATCAGAAGTGGGTAGGGTTAAGATGGTTGGTTTGGGTGTTGGGGGTGGTTCCATGGGGACCAGGTAGGCAGCAGGATTGTTGTATTTCCTGTTGAAGATTAAAGGGTAAATGGTGACTGATTTGCTGTCACAGTACAATTTGGTAGGGTTCCTTGGGGGCGTTTGGGTAGGGTGTACCACTGCAAGTCTTCCCAGGTCCAGGGTTTGTGATCAGGATTTGGGGGATACTCAGTGAAATGCACAGGGCCAAATGGAGCGTTGGGTGGACAGTAGTAGTCAAAGGCTTTAGGTTTTATCAACTGGAGTCTGGCTATCTATCCCAGTGGATGGGTGCTGACGCTTGGGTGTATGCAGATGGAAGAGTATCAAAAATATGTATGGAAACATATTGGTGAACCAAAGGTTCATAACAACTTTATTTGGTAAGGATGACAATACAAACCTTTTTCAGGTGCTTCTGATTTATATACTTACTCACATTCAAGTGCCTCTGGGCATTCTTCTGATCTATCTGTGTGGCAGGGCTTGGCATCTCAGGTTCTGCTGTTTGAATGGCTGCTTCATGGTCATTTTTGGGGTTTTCAGGAACAGTTTTAGGGCTTTTTGCTGGCCCATCTTGGCTTGGCTGGCCATTGGTTCTGGCAGGTTTGGCTTCTGGGGTTATGGGGGTTTTCCCAATTTGATCACTATTTTTAGACTGGCTTGACAGGCTTTCCTGAGGCCAAGGAACTTGATTAAAAAAGGGGTCCCCAATTGGGGACCCCAAATTACTTAATGGAGGGTGGGCTTGAACTGGGTTTACTGGGCAGCTAAAATTAGCCTGCCCAGGCCCAGCCAAACCCACCAAGGCTTGGGAATAGCTTTTTGGGCCCAGAACAGGCCCCACAGCTACCACCAGGGCAGGAATGGTTCCTGCACCTGGATTTGCTTTGAAAAGCAAAAATCCAGGTGAAGGCAAATCTCCCCTACCTGCTAGCCCCACCTGATGGCTAGGATTGGGTTTGATTCCCGCCTGGGGTTTTGAACTTGTTACTTTCATAACAGAGTTAATGTGTTCTAAACTGAATAATATATGTTTACCTCAATAGATTCAAAAACTAATGTACTATAAAAATGATATATTAAGCCTATAAACTACAAAATAATTATTCAGGAACCAAAGAGACTTTTATAACATGTACTTGATCTTTTTTAATGTGGGTGTTTGTGGAATTCCTGGTCACCAGTCCCCAAAGTGTGTCCTGGATCATAGCCAGGGACTGGCTTGGAGGAGTTGTCATTCCCCAACAGTGGTGAGTGGTTGGTTACGAGCTTGTACTTGGCCTGCATAAGAGCAAACTCTTCCAGTACCTTCCCAATTACTAGGCAAGCATCTCCACCATACACTTGTACTTCAGCAGGCGCTAGCCCTTCTATAGGCTGATACCAATCCTACAACAGCCTAGTAAATTCAGCTCCAATAAACTTCCTTCCTATATCTGTCATTTCAAGATGCCTAGTCACTTTTTCCCACTCCTCCTGGGCAGACTTACTAGAGGCAAATCTCCTGCAACCTTGGCAATAGGATTCCTCCTCCCCTTGGCTAGGGTAGAAGATGTGGGTTAATTTACTCATAGAGCTTATATCCTTTTATCACAGGAAATTTGGGTAGGGGTTGTAATAGGCTTTTTATTCACAGTCAGAAGAAAGATCCCCTTAGAAACCTTCTTATATAAGGCCTGTGTATAGGGAACAATAAAGATTTTGCTAATACTTGAAGTCCTTTAACAATCTCTTGGACTCCTTGTACTTGGTCTTTGGCTCCTGCTTCTTTGTCTTGGGCTCCTTGTCTTGGGCTTCTGCGGTCTTTTCCATCTCAGTCTTCCTTAACTTGGTCTCTGGCTCCTTCTGTAGTCCTTGTGGCCTTTTTAATCCACTTGATCCAGTCCCTGAAGAGTCTCAGATAGCTCCCCCTTTTATAGCCCCTTGTTTCAGACCAAAAACCTCTCTTAGAACTCTGGTTTTCAAAAGCTTAAACTATCCAGTTTCTCTCTCCTTATAATATATTAAAATTTAGAACCTACTTTAGCCAATGAAAGCCCTGAATTTTCTTTTCTGCTTCTGCTCCTCATTTTTTAGGCTTTAACTCTTAAGTTAAAGCCCTCAAAACATTGATCAAATAGACTCCGGCTTGCAGCCAACCATACGCCTCAATTCAACAGTTTTTCCAAAAGGTTTCCCTAGATGACTTGCTCTTGACCCTGGTTCAAACCTGAGGCTGTCTTGCTCCAGGTTAAACAACTGCTCTGCATTTTGAACAGTTTTGCCGTGATTCCTATCATGTTTTCCCGGCAAATCTTGAGCACTTCTGTATATGTTTTACTTAAGCAAATTTTGTCCCCCTGATTTTACAACGTTTCTCTGTGTTTCCCTGAGTTTCCTTAACGTTTTTCAACTTTGAACCCACTTGCTGCTTGCCCTTTTGCCTCTCTTATTTGTTCTTGGTGAAATTTGCTCTTTTGCCCTTACAGTTTCTCTGTCCTGTTTCTGGCCTCTTTCTTACTCCTTTCTGGCTTAATTTCCTCTTAATAAATTTACATTTTTAACACCATGCAAACCATTTTCCATCCTCTTTCTCTCTGAAAATATAATAGTTAATTATTTTTTAACATATTTAGGCAGCATTTAAGTATTATTTAACTGCTTCTTTCTATTCATATTTCCTCCTTAAAGACACCAAAATCAGCTTTCCCAGCCTTTGCACCCAGTCTGGCTAGTCCTTCCAAGTCACCTCCTGGTCCTGCACTTACATCTTCTAGTCCTTCCACCAGTTCTTCAACCACATCTCTCAGTTCTTCAGCTAATCAGCCCATCTTAGTGCACCAAACAGCTCCTCTCCAGTCTTCAGACAACTTCATCAGTCTTCTGGCCATTCCTGCATCAAGATCTTTAAGCCCTTCATCTTATCCTAGCTAAGGAGCCACCTTGGTTCCACCTGCACAATGAACATTTATGGTTCCAAACTTCAA
>QTSX02003316.1:0-16727 GCA_014839935.2 Entomophthora muscae
ACTTTGTCAAAGTTAAGCTCATTAATTTTAATTCCTTTGCAGGTCAACGGTTGGAGCGCATTGTCCACAAATATTTGCAGACAATTTTTTCCTTCTTGAGTCTTCTTGTTGTTCATCAATCTTGTGTGAATGAATTCATTTTACAAGCAGTGGGGGTTGTTCTTTGGTTCTGTTGTTACTTTCCATTCCCCTAATCTAAGGGCTCTCATGCTTCTTCTCCAGTATGGTTCTGTATTCATCCTGCTTACCATTCCCGGGTGTGATGCCAGGTAATTTCTCAGAGATTGATCTTTTTTAGGATTAGGGCAAAGGCTATCCAGCCAGTTTAAAGTCCTTGCTTTTGCTGGACTGAGTGTATGTGCATTCATGCCTGCCAGGAAAGATTTCCCCCAAAGCTGTCTTGCATTATATGCCATAGGTAAAAGTCCAATTTCCCCCTTCCTTCTCCATTTGTGTGATTAAATTGAGTCTTATAGGTGTTGCAGTTGCCTTCTTTCACAGGAATACCCTAGTAATGGACTCCACTTTTTTTCAAATGCTGCAGAAAAAGGTAATATATGCACAACATACCATATTTTTGAGTACACAAACACATTTAGGGCCTGTGCCTTTGCTGCTTGATCTAGCCTCTTGTGCCTCCACTTTTCTATTATGTCCACTAGATCTGAAAGCAGTCCTTGTTCCATTGAATCCTGTGCAATGTCACAAGAAGTGAACAGGATACCCAGGTGTCTAAAAGGTAGGTTAAGGTCAATGGTTGTCATCCCCTCTGGAGGTGGGAAATTGGGTAAGCCAATTCTCACGGTTACAGTTTTCTCAATATTAGTTTTAGCATTTGAACCTTCCTGATATAAGTCCATCAGTTTTAGGAATGTTTTCACGTCTTCCTTGTTGGCCACCCCACAGACTGTATCATCTGCAAAGGCTGATGCCTTCAGGGGATCCTGACCTGGGTGAGCAATACCTTTAAGTTTGTCCTGACATGCTACCAAAATTAGGTTCACCGCAAAATTGAACAGGAGTGGGGACATGGGGTTGCCCTGGCGGAGTCCTTGGCCTATAGCAAACTCTTTGGTTGTGCCATAGTTGACAATGACTTCAGCTTTCAGGTCTTGGTACAGTGTAGTGATCCACCTTCAGAATAGGGGGATGCCCACTGCCTCCAGCGCAAACTGTAGGTACTCCCAGGAGACCCGGTTGTAGGCTTTCTCCATGTCCAAGAAGAGCAGGTAACCATCTGTCACTCCCCTTCTCCCTTGTAAAATGTTCTGGACTAAGTCTATGTTATTCCATATAGATCTGCCTTGTACAAAGCCATGCTGGCATTGTTGGAGGGTGGCTTCTGACACTGGCATCAGTCTGTTTGATATTATTTGGGTGAGCAGCTTATAGTCTGCGTTTGAGAGGCTGATGGGCCTCCAGTTCTTCAGTTGTTGTGTAGCACCCTTCTTCTTGAAGATTAGACATATCTTCACCTTGTTTCCACCAGGGAACTGGTGGCCTTCACTCAGGCACCAGTTGAAAAGTCTGGTCAATTCTGGGCCCAGTGGCGCTTGGAGGAGTCTGTACACTTCCACTGGTAAGTTATCAGGTCCAGGAGCCTTCCCTTTGGGGGCTTCCTTGAGGGTAGCTCTAACTTCTTTTAGTGTGATTGTCTTTACCAAGTCTGCTTGTGCCTTGGTGCTGCACCTTGCCAGTGATGGGGAGGCTATTGCCCGGAGTTCTTCAGCTGCTGCCATGTCCACTTGAGCTGGGGTGTATAGAGAGGTATAGAATAGTTCTACTTCCTTCCTAATATCCTCTTCCTCAGTGGCCATAGTTCTGTTGTCTCTCTTCACCTCAGTCATAGCAGTGCAAGACCTCTGTCTCTTCAGATGCTGGAGAGCCTTCTGTGAAGATGTCCCCATGGAGCATTGAAATCTGTACGTGGCATTTGTGTGTGTACAAGCATCCTCCTTCATCTGTTCCTTCCTTATCTTATTATGAGTTTTGGAGTACTCTTCAAACCACATCTTGTGTCTATTGCTTATAATTTCTTTCATTTCTTTTTCTAATCTTAGTTTTTCTTTAAATATATTTTTTATCTTTTATTTTTTAATTACCATTTTATCTCCTCCCATCTCTGGGCTGGATTCATGTGTGGGCAAGAATCCAATACCTTGATAAGTTGTGTGAGTATAATGGAGAGTTGGAGCCTCCACTCTGGGTCCCTAAGTGTAGTTGGCCTGATGCTCCACTCACGTGGCTGTGGCTTCTTCTCACAAATCACCACGTCCACCTGAATGTGGTCGCTGATTGGGGACACACTTGTGTTTGATCTTGATGTGATCTCAGACAGTAGCCCTGTGACTAGGATGAAGTCCAGTCTGGAGCCGTTGACTAACTCACCTCTTGGCCCAACTCCCATTGTGTGAGGGTGGCTGGGCCTTCTGCTTTGTTGTCAAGGGTGAAGACCAGTCCCTTCTCAGTCATGAAGGAGAGCATTTTGGTGCTTCTTGAGTGAATTTTGGTTCTGGTAGGGAATGTGTCTCTGAATGGGTCTGTCCAGGTGTTGAAATCCCCTATCACTACTGTGTGTTTGGGAAGGACAAGTGAGTCAAGGACGTCCCATTGGCCGTTGCTTGTTGGGTTTGGCAGAAGGTATACACCCACTACCCTCAACTTGAGGTCAGTTCTGGTGTCTACCGCGTCCATCACAAGGATGCACTCATCTGAGAGCACCGCTATTAGGGAAATATCAATGTGTGGGGAGAAGGCCACAACAGCCACATGTTTGCTCCAGAAGGACTTAAGTCCTATCTGTCTCACATACGGGTGGTTCTCGGGGTCATAGTCTATGGGAGGGGGAATTGTGTTGTTGTTTAGCTGGCATTTGGTGTTAATCATTAGGTCCATATTAGTTTTCTTAAGATGGTGGATCTTCTGCGCTCTGGTGTCCCAGTTGCACAAGCTCCTAGTGTTAATAGTACCTAATCTCATTATTCTTGGCTACCCGCCCACAGGTATGAGGTTTCTTTGGTGTCTCAGCAGGCTTTGGTTTCTGGGTGTTGTTGTTGGGGTGGCCGGTGGGCTTATGGTTGTGGGAGTTCCAGGTGCTCTCCCTTACTACCTTGCCCTCCTTATGGAATGCTGCCATCTCTTCAGGTGTGAAGTCCTGTGAGGTGTTGTCTGGGAGGCTGGAAGGGCTAGTTTGGGAGGTCATTGGGGTTGGTTTCAGGCAATTCCAGGTGGGTATTGGGATCAGGTTGCCTCTGGCCTTAGGCAGGCAACCCCTCTTTGGCACTTTGAGTGTCAGTTCAAAGGGTGCCAATGAAGGGGGCGCGGTATGTGCCTGGCTGGCCTTAGCCTTCCCTTGTGGGGGGGCCTGTTCAGTTTGTTTTGGCTGGGTCTGGCTCCCTTTGGGTCTAGGGGCTTTCTTACTGTTCATCTTACCTGTTGCCTTGATCCATTTGTGCTGCACGGGATGCTCTTGTACCTTTGGGGCTGCCTTGTCCTCCATTGGTTCATCTTGTGGGCCGTTGGGGTCCTGGAAGTTGTCCACTGTTCCTCTCTTGGTCTGAGCTGCTTCTTGGGCCCAGTCTCTCTTGTGTATCTCCTTCAGTTGTCCCTGGAGAGCCTCCATGGTGAAGGAGTCCTTAGCCGAGGCTGGAAACTACCATACCGCTCTTGGGCAAAGGAACTCCTTTCCATTCACTCTGGACACTCCATCTTCTGGGTTGTAATCCACGCTTCTGGGGTGTACACCTTTCTTGTGAAAGCATTGGTCAAAGCTGTGGCCAGGACAGTAACAGAACCTGCAGATATGTCTCTTGTTCTTGGGTTTGACATATATCACTTAGTTACCTGCTTCTGGCAAGCATATAAACCTTGGGATCTTGATGTTCTTGCATGTAATTGAGGGAGCTATCTCTACCAGAGCGTGGATGACCGTCAGGCAGAGACACTTGGCCATGTTAGCCATTTCCTCCTGTATCTCTATCACCACCCTGTATTAGGACAGGCCTATGGTGATTGCCGCATAGGTCCACTCCCTTGGCTTGGTGGTGGGGACGTCTGTGAAGGTGACCCATTTAGCCAACTGGTTGGCGTACCTGGTGCTTTCCACTTTGAGTGGTATTCCTTCATGAGAGAACTCTGCACTAAGGGCTGCTTCTCTTTCACTATTGCTAGTGAAGCCCACGTCCATGTATCCATGTTTAGCCAACCACTTGTGTGCAAACTCCCTGTCAGGGAAGTGCTTGTCAAGGGTGGAGAAGATTATGGCAAAGCATTCATCCATACTTCCTTTAGACAGGTTGTTGAAGTGAATCCTCATGGCATTGTGTAGTGTTGAGCAGGGCAAGGATTGGAAGAGATTGCCTTGCATGAGCATCTCCCTTACTCTGTCTGTAAAGGGGAGGAAGCCATCGGGGTTCAGGGTTTGGTCTAGGCCCTTCTTCACCCTCTTGCTGTAGGACATGTCCTTCTGAGTCTTCCCATTCTTAGGTGGTTTGGCCTCTGTCAATGAGATCTTGCAAACAATGTTATCCACTGCCTCCTCCATGGTATACTCACGCTCAGTAAAGCTCAGGATTATCTGGGAGGTAATACATCTGCTTTTGAAGTTACAAGCCAGATCAATGTCTATCTCCAGCTTCATCCAAAGCTTTGCTTCAAGGGCTCCAAACTCTGTCTTTGACTATGCCATTATCCCCTCTGGGCTCTTTGACGGGTGCATGTAGACATGAAAGGTCTTGTATGTGGACTTTTTAGTGTGAAGCCAGTTGGCTACTGTAAACAAGTTCAATTTACATCCCACAAAGTAGTTTGCTTTGGCTGCATTGGCACCCATTGCCGTCCATTGGGCTGCTTCCTCTGGGGATATCTTCACCTTGAAGAATTCACCAGCCATGTAGGGATCCGGGTTTGCTGCCTTCCAGCAGGTGGCCAGCTTGGCAGGGATGCCTGCGCTAAGCCATTTGGCTGCTTTCTCTGGGTATAGGACCTTCTTGAGGATCCTGGCGTCCCTGGGGGAAATGCCATTGTCCATCAATTTGATCACCAATTCAGGAGTGAATCCTGCCTCAATCCAGTTGGCTGCTTCAGTGATGGAGGTTGTCTCCCACCAGCTGCCCCACTGTTTAAGGAAGATTGGGCGTCCCTTAGGTTGCTGTGAATGTGTGCCGAGATGCCCAGTAACTTCCATTTGTCTGCATCAGTGATGGTGAAGCCCTTGTTAAGCCAGTACTTCATGTCCGCAGGGTTCCACCCCTGGGCTCTCCACTCAGCTGCCATCTCAGGAGACCAAGTGGTGAATGGGCCCCACTTTGCTGCAGTGTTGGGTTGCCAACCCACAACTTTCATTCTACGGGCTGTCTTGGGGGAGCATTGGCAGTATGACCAGTCCCTTGCTTCCTGGGCACCAAACCCCGTCTTGATCCAGGGTTGTGCTTCCGCTGGGCTGAACATAAGGACTACCCAACCCTTAGCGTTGCTGGGCGTAACGCCAGCTCTGACCCACCCTATGGCCCAATCAATGTTATGAAAGGTGCTAAAGTACTCTGAGAGTCTTTCAGCTGCCATTGGGATGCTTTGTAGTTCCCCTACCAGAGTAGCTGGGATGTAAGCTTGGTAGAATTCCACTGCTTCAAATATGGTGAAGCTGCCAGCTCTCCAGAGCTTGACTTCAGCAAGGGGGATCTTGTTTTCTAGGGCATATTTGATTTCCACTGTGGGCATCTTGGTTTTGCGCCATTCCTCAGCCAGCTGGAGCTTCTTGACTCCGCCTTGGCAGAAGAGCTGGGCCCATTCTAGGGTCATCTCTTCCCCCAGCCATTTCATGGCCAGGCCAGGTGAAAGACCAGTGCGTTTCTATGCCATTGCAGTGGTAGGGTTGAACCCCAAGCTGTTCCATCAAATGGTCTGACTTACAGTAAATCCCATGCTTGCCCAGGTTTTTGCCTCTTCCTTGCTCAGGTTGTGCAGCTCAAGAAATTCCAAGTCCACTTGTGGAAAAGTGCTGTGGGGGTTGTCCTGTTTACGGCAGGGGCCTTGGCCTTCTCTTGGTGGGCTTGCATGTTGTCTACTGCCCTTGGATCTTTTTTTTTCTGGCCCCAGTGGGGAGGCCATCTACCCTATGCCTTTGTTCACTTCCTGAGAAATTGCCAGTTTGCATTGGCTCGGGCTCAGGGCTGCCTGCCTCTGATTGGCTATTCCTGACTGATGTTCCCGAGTGAATTTTGGATTCCTCTCCCTTTTCAGGAGGAGGGTTTAGAGCTTCAGGTTTGGCAGCAGAGGGCTCCCCTTTGTTGGTATGGAAGTCCGCCTGTCCTGTATCAGGGGAGATGTCCTGATCCACCTCTACGCGGTGGGCTTGGCCTGAGGCTTCAGGCTGCAGTGCTTCCTGAGATAGCATGATTGGCTTTAATAAAAACCTACTTTAAACTTCTGGTTTGTAAAATCAAAAATCTATCTCAAAAAACTGATTGTAATGAGAGACTGTCTCATGCTCTCCTGACTGAGCTAACAAAGCTTTTATTGATATCCTGCATAAGATGGGCTTATTTATTTGACAAATATTCTTTAAATTGTAAGTTTTTTTGGGGGAGTTAACAAAGCTTACTGGTCCTGGAATTTTTCAATACAAAATAATATTTATTTGAATAATAAAAAATCTAAAATAATGTATTTAAACCAAGTCACATAAAATTAATTATATTAACATTTAAAATCAGTATGTGATCTTAATGATGTATATTAAGTGTTTAATGAACTGTGATGAACATAATTTCCAAATAAATATACATTCAAATATTATTTAGCTTAGTTTATAGCATTATCAACTGAAATTGTATCCAACCAAAATATATGAATAATATATTGTAGCTTATAAATAAAATTTTAGATTGCTTAACAATCAGTAACCTAATATATATATGAAAATGACTAATTATTATTAGAAGCATTGTTAGGAAATCCTGATTCAATTAGGGTTGACTGATCTATCTTCTCATCACATTGACTAAAAAGGTACATGATACAGCCAGAATAGAATATTCTATTCTTAATATTCAATCATTAGACCATACTAATTAAATTAACAAAGAAGGCCAATTAATTGAAAGAGGCTTGATTCAGCACAGATTTTCTGAATTTGGAATTATTTGGGCATTATGGGTCACAGCCACTGGATAAGTGGATGCGCTACAGCCCAAAAAATATTTGAGTTCCTTTGATAAGATAATTGAATATTAACCAAGGGGCTTCAGCTAATCAACGTAATTAATCAAGAAGATGTACAGACATCCGCCCAACACATTTGGGTCCTGCAGCTCTATAAAAAGCTTAGCCAATCAAAAATACAGACACACATACAAACATGAAAGCATGTTCTGCAGATGAAAATGCAAGCAGTATGACAATTATGTCATTATGAAACCCTGACAAGGTTTGTAATCTTAATTCTAGGGGCTGACACTAGTAGATTGGGGATGATAGGCTAACTAGCAAGAGTTAACAGCAACCAGACAGAGGTCTGGTCATAGAGGCAACATAATACAAAAAGATCTTTCAAATCTATTTAGTGAGCATTCATTTTCCAACCATTAACATTAATGTAATCAAATTGCAGTAGTGTTATGTACTATCAAGAGTGTATTGATAATTACCCCAGGATCCTCTGCCAATTTGCCAAAGTCAGTGTCCTATTTAATACAGAGAGTCCTTATACCCAATTGCCTCCAGGAGGAACCTTGTCTGTATCCTCCACACCAATAGAAAGTACATCTGTTATCACACAGATCTGCCTATCAACACAAACCCAATATCTACACATTTCACAAATAAACATAATAAAAAACTCAAGACCCAAAAATCTTGACAAGCATGTTTTAAGCCTTTTTGTTACTTTACTTTCCAGAGCAATTGAGATGGATGATCCAAAGTTGGCCCAGAAAAAACTAAAGTTGCACATATAAAAAATATAACATTAAACACAGAATTCAATACAGTAGTTTTATAACATCTTGAGATAAACAAAATCATCTCAGTCTGAAAACAAAAATTAAAACCCAAGGAATTTATATCAAAGTACAATAGAGTTGTTTCTACTTTGATTTTGTTTTCAGACTGAAATGATTACATTTATCTCAACAGGCTTAAAACCACTGTAAAAATTAAAATAAACCAGGTTTTAATGGGAAAGCAAAATATACAACTTTTGGGTCATTATTTTTTGTTATTTATAGGAACCAGATTAAATATTTTATAACTAAATTACATGATTGTATCTTTAAATTTATCAAAATATATAAAACATGATCAATTATTTAAGTTTTAATTAATATTTGAATTAGGTAAAAAGTTAAGAAAATTTATCATTCTATATAGTTAAAATTACAGCATTTAATATGACTGAGAATATCTTAAGTGGATCATACAAACTAAAATAGCTATGATGAGTTGCATAGGAGAGTAATAGTAGCCCCAAATATATAAATTTTATAACCCTATATTTGGGTCATCATAAATATTCTTAGTTTTTTTGGAAAAAAAGTTGTTGTCTTTTCAAGTCTAATAATTATATTTGAAATATGGTACCCACTTCAATTCTGATAACAGAATTTCTAAAAACATCACAACCAAAAAAATTATACAATATTCTAAATGTTAAATCTATAATTAATTTTAAATAAATTTAAAATGGTGCCATTTTCTTGGAAATCCTGCTGCTGAAAATCTTGTTATCAGAACTGAAGTGGGTACCTGAAATAGATCATCTAGTAAGCCACCCTAATTAATGGACCTGACCTAATACATTAATAGCATCTTTAAATCTTTTTGTTTCTCTGGTATCATAATTAATATAAAGAGATAATTTATTACATAATATTTTGAGACCTTTCAAATTTTAAAGGTGAAGCATATGACTTCCCATCTTTCATCAAATATGAAAGATTAATGCGCAGATTTGTAACTTCAAGCTCCCTTTTTATAGGACTAATTTTTTTCATACTGTAAATTCAGAACCTAAACGTAAAAATGCGGGATTGTCAAATTCTTGGTCTAAATTTTGAATCACTTTTGGGGCAACTCAGCTGAGTGAAAATTAAAATATTTAATAAAATCAACCATTTAATTTGACTTTTTTGGTTTATGTAAATTGGCAATTTTTGAATCCCTTGAGCAGATAACTTAACTAACAAAAGACAAAAACAGCAAACAAATGCAGGATACATGAATCAGAAATACAGGATTCTAATGTATGATTTGAGATTTCCTGTATTTCAAACAAATCATAGAAATCATGTAAAACTTAACAAATCTGAAATTGCGGGATTGTCAAATCCAAGAACCAAGTTTCAAATCAAAAATGAGGTGAATTTGAAATAAATATAATTTATGGGTGTCTCAAAAAAGATGCTGAAGGATCGAGAGTGGATTTGTGCTAATTCTTTTAGGAATCATAGGCATTCTCAGAAATTACCCTATTCCAATTTAAGACGGCTAAAATTTAGATCATAATATTCACAAAATTAAGATTTATAACAATAAAATTGACTAAAATAACCATTCCTCTTCTTGAGTTTAAAATTTTAATAAAAATTTATTATGTCTTCTTTCAATAACAGCCAAGTCAACAAGCTGTTCACTGGCCTTGACAAAATAATGCAGGGCTACACTGGGTCTTTTAACAGTGAAGCCTCTGTCTATGGCCACTCCCAACCCGCAGGCCCCTTCACAAGCACCACCCAGGAGTGTGTTCTTTCTCCTGCATCCTCAAGCATGGCCCTGTTTGCCCATCATGAACAGGCAGCTGCCAACCCAGATCACATATCAACACTAGTACCTAGAATTGGCCAAGTGAGCCACAGGGTCACCTAGGGAACCCAGAATCCCAAAATAGTCAATCAGATGGCACTGTCTAGTTCCCAAGATGGACATATCCCTCCTCCAGCCAATCATCCTACAAGACGCAGAAGAAAATTGATCACCCCAGAGATTGTTCTCAAAATGGTTGAAAAGCAAGGGATGCCTATGTCCCTCAGGGAAATTGCAGTTACAATGGGTTTTGCAAAGTCCACTGTGACTGCAACCCTGCGAGCCCACGCCAAGTGTGGCCCCCTCCCAAGAAGACCCCAACTGGTGCCTGTACTTCAACTGAAAGTGAAAAAGCCCACCCTCTCATGATTGCTATTATGGAGTGTGACCTGTGGATGCCCCTGGTCCAGGTCTGTCTCCAACTGAGACTCCATGGCATTTCCACCAATAAGAAAACAGTGAATTTGTGGATGCACAGAGTTGTGGTTACCGCCAGAGTCTTATCCAATCAGGCTTTCAGTGGCCCCAGTTTGGTGGATACTAACCCCTATGATTGTACCATTATCAATTTCATCAAAGAAAGGGCAATGAAGGCCTGTAATGACGTCATCTTCCTATCAAACACTAAGATCTTGGTCAGTATCCAAGACTTTGGAGAGAATCATATCCAGTCTGACGTGTACAAGCACAGCCCAATCTTGTATCATTTTGTCAGGGTTTTATTGGCAGTTTCCCCATTGGGTGTCAATCACTACTCTGCTATATTGGACACCATAGATGTGTATGCCCACCAGACAAAGCTCAAGGCCATGATGGAGGAGTGGGCCACACAAAACGCCGTGCACACAGTTGTACTGAGTGCAGAGATGGAGCAGCAGGAATGGGCAACCTAAGAAATCAGGGCTGCGGGGCATACTTGTTGGTCCTACCCCATCAACTACGCCAACATGCATCTTGCAGATGTATGTCTCTACAATTTTGGTTCCGCCCTCAGGCGCTTAAAGCCTGCCACCTACAACAAACTGTGCACCCAAATTGATAAGAGTTATGAGCTTTTCCCTTCTGTGTTTGTCCAGGAATTATTTGATCTCATTATCTTCTATGCAAGTGATAGTGATAAGTCAATAAAGGACCCCCACCTCCCCCCACACCAGTTCATCTGTTTTATCAAGCCTATATACATGATGGAAAAAGAATTTGAGCAATTGAAGCAAACTGCTCTTGCCTCCCCTTCCCAATCAGCAAACCCTGCCTCCCCAACCTCCCATCAAGCCACCTGCCTTCTAATCCTGACTCCCAAACCACCACCCATTCCCTCACCACTATCTCTGATGCCGTCCCTTTCACAGGCGCAGATGAAGGCAATGTTTATTCCTCCTATTTCCTCCCCTTCCTGTCCTTTGATTAGTAAATAAATCTTTTTTTGTGATAACTTATTAAAATTGATATCTCTCTTTCAATTTACAATTAATAATATTTTCTTTTTACATTATCAACATTTCCCATAACTAATACAATGTTGTACATTTTACAGATAACTTAAAATTATTAGCATACATATTTTTCATCATTATTAATAAATTAAAGACCATAAATGTAAATAATACAATTATTATATAGCAATTAGACGTCAACTCTTGATATTTAGAAATTATGTGCATAACTCAATTCATTTTGACTAATAAAATTCATTGTAAATGTGGCTTTTTCATTGTAATTTAGTGAAATAGACTGTGTTTATATTATAGAGCCATTAACGCTTAGTACAAATATTGATACATAGTGCATTTCACAGCAAGTATATTTACCTATTGGTAATAATTATTTAATATTTCCGGTCGGATTTTGTAAGGTAATGATACTGTAATGTATTAATAAATTACTGTTTATTATCATTAATTGGCTGATTTTCTTTGCTGTGGCAATAGTGCATTTCTGATATTTACGCACTAGTATTCAATTGGTTGGTTTCACATCCAATTGCACAGGCAATAGGAAATCAAGTTGCCACCCCAATTCCAGATGTGGTTGCGGTGGCAACTTGATTTTTATTGCCTGTGCAATTGGATATGAAACCATCTAATTGGAAACTAGTGTGTAAATATCAGAAATGCACTATTGCCACAGCAAAGAAAATCAGCCAATTAGTGGTAATAAACAGTAATTTAATAACACATTACATTATTATTACCTCACAAAATCCAACTAAAAAGTTAACAGAATTATTACCAATAGGTAAATATGCAGACTAAAAATGTACAATGTATCAATATTATACTGAGTGTTAATGACTCTCCAATATAAACACAGTCAATTTAAATAAATTACAATGAAAAAGGCCTTGTTTACAATGAATTTTATTAAAAAAAATGAACTGGTTATGCATATAATGTCATAATATCAAGAGTTGATGTCTAATTGCAATATTCTAATGCAATATTTACATTTATGGTCTTTAATTTATTAATGATTATGAAAAAATATCCACACATTGAAGGTAGTATTATAAAAACCAGTTTTTATGTAATTCAAACAAAATGTCAAATATCTATAACTCAATAAACAGATTAGAAGCACACCTGCAAAAGGTTGTTGAAATAGAAAAAAATATCAGGGAAATAATAACAGGAAAGCTGGGTAACAAGGGCCAGCCACTAATCCAGTCAAAAGAAGATGCTCTGAATAAACTAGGAAATATTATAGACAAAAAGAACAAAGAAGCGTTGCTCAATCTACAGGGAAATATCCTATCAAGTCTGAAGTTCAATGACACAGCCTACAATTTGTGGGAGTTCTGGCAGGGGGCCAAAGAAAGCAATAAGAAGATCAAACTGATTGAAGGAACTGAGATCCCACAGGAAATAAACACCAATAAATAGGGAATTACTCAAATGGAAAAAGATGAAAATGAAACACAGTCAAGAAGCAGGAGTGCCTCAAAAAACAAAGAAAATTCAAATAATGAAAATCAAGAGGAAACACAAGTAACACACAAAATAAGGAAAATCAAACCCAGAAAAACAAATGAAGAGCAGTCAACGTTCATGAAGTTTACTGGAGGGGCCCCTGTGGCTGATTAGGCCACAGGGGAAAAATCAGTAAGTCTTTTTATGCTTTATTTGTATTTACTTTAGTTATAACTAGGGATGTGCACAAGGTCGCAGAAGTGGCGGCTTTTACGCCAATGTTGTAACTGTGCTGTTTTAGCAGAGTTACAAGGCAAAAAGTGTTTAGAAACTAGATAATAATCTTTATTGGGAGATAGTGATTATATAGTTCATGTGAATCAAGGATAGTAGGAACAAGATTGGTGATCACACAGTTGGATGAAAGAAGGGGGTGGCTTGATCCTGATAATGAGTCAAGTGCCAAATTGAGGTATCCACCGTGAAGGATCATCATCTGTTCATGTTGTTGGATTTGGTAATTTGAGTTGACTTCCTAGTCTGGCTTTGGGTGACCAGATAATTGGATTACAGGTCACAAACCCGCTTGGTTGGAACCTTGTTGGCGGGTTAAGCCTGTGGTTTCAACACCAAGTTAGTTCTACAGGGGTTACCAATCACTGGTAGCCCATGTAAAACAAATAAATAAAAATCAAATAAATAAAATAGTACAAGATAACATCAATCAATATGCAACAAAAGACACAATGAATAGGGAATTCAAAGCGCCAGAAGGAAGCTCAACCTGGGTCAAAGAAGCCTATGAAGTAGGCGCAAGTATCAACTTCAAAGAAATGATGGATATCCAAATAAATGCCACCATGAATTTTGAAAAATTTATATTTGAATGCCTTGAATGTTTTCCATTTTCAACTATGAACACATGAAATAAACCTGAAAAAAGTCAATTTCACGTTCCACAAGAAAACATCAAAGTCGCAATATTCAATAATTTAATAAAATCAATATCAAATCAAACAGGCCATGCATTTTTAGTCAATAAGATAAAACTTTTATTCATATTGTTTACAGAGGTGTGGGTTGCAGATGCCTCCAAAATGCCCAACTCTCCTTTAATCAATTTTTCAAACACAGCCTATACAAATTGATTAGTTATAATATACAAGAATTTCTGCTTATTTGCGGAAATATATACCTCACAGCAACTGCATCTTGCTGTTTACCTTGGGGTAGTACTACACTGCATTATGAAGGCCAACATGAAGAAGCTGGAGGACATCCCCCTTCAAATGGACATCTGCTGGCTGGCACTGGATAAAGTGAAGACACTGTGGGGCTACCAAACCGTAGAGTATGTTCTATACAACTGTTTTACGTTAGCTTTGTTGTAAAGGTACTGTAAATTCAGAACCTGAACGTAAAAATGCAGGATTGCCAAATCCTTGGTCCAAATTTTGAATCACTTTTGCAGGATGGCCTTTTTTTAATTAAATTGAATTCTTTGTATTTTTATTTGAATATTTGAAAATGTGGGAACTCATAGACACTTTGCAAAGTTCAAGTGGGCTGCATATTTCCAATGGACAAAATGAATTAACTGAAATCAGATTTGAAGCATTCAAATCCATCAACCATTTTCATTAAGTTTACTATGTTTTTTGAAATTGCGGGATTGTCAAATCCAAGAACCAAATTTCAAATCACTTGTGACCGTACTACAGTCACTGCTAGGTATTTAGCCAAATAAATGCTCCAAAATATAAAGATGTTCTGTTTTTGCTGTTTATTACATATAGATAGGTTTGTTTGGAATTCTTGGGGTAAAGGTTCCTAGAAACTGGATATCTATGTTTAATAAAAGAACAGAATATGGATGTTTAGTTAGGTTAGGCTAACTAAAATAATTGAGGCAAGATTGGCCAAATCAATCTTGGAGACTAGGCGTCTCAAAAATGGGTTGATTAATCAGGAAAATTAATTAATAGATACAGGATATAATTAATGAGGATTTCATTATATTAAAATGGCCTTGACTTTGTCAAGAAGTTTGATTAAGGTTAACCATGGGGAAACCCCCAGAATTTGGGTTAAAAGCGCCACATTGGCGAATTTATTGGGTTAGAGGCGCCGCCACGCCACCTAATGAATTTGAGATGCGCCAAAGCGCTGCTATCAAATTTTCTCAGGCACCGCCTGGGGAAATTGCTGGGCGCCATGGTGGCGCCTGGTTTGAGTTTTGAAGCAGTTTAATGGGTTTAAGGCAAAAAACCATGCAATGTGAAAATAACTAAATAAAGGCAGAGATGCCTAGGAATTCAGGTTTGATCAGCTGGTTCCCAGTTGGAACACTGATAGCTGAGTTTAGTATGTGCAATTCACAGGGTTTTGGCGCTGGGAGCTGGGGAAGCTCCATGCCAAATTGTTACATTGGGTTGAATGGAGTCAGGTGACTTCTGCCCATTGTAGGTTAATTCTCATAGGTTGAGAATTGTTGGTGATCTTTCAGGTAAACATCTATGTTGGATGACTCAAATGTCATAGACCACGTGACACAAATCATTGGTTGATTCAGGAACTGGAGGGGTTTTCAGCCATGTATGCCCCAAATGGTATATAAGCAAAAACAGTTAAACATTAATAAAAATATTCATTGTGGTTTCAACGCTTTCCCCTCACCTATTTACAATTGTCATGCCTTCATTGTTAAAATTTGAGGGGGCCAAGTTTGAGGTCTTTTTTGTGGAAACTGCTGCCGCAAGAAAGGAGGTTCCTACAAGTACATTGGAAGAAGCTTGGACCAGCCTGGAGGTCACTAAGACTGTTCCTGCCAAATCTTTAGTAGAAGTAAAGGCTGTGTTCAAAGAGCTGTATTCCAATTACTTTGCAAAGGAAGGGACTCCCGCCCATTGGAACCAAATTTATGCTTGGGATGCTTGGAACTTGTTGGTAGGATGAGATAAAATCTTGCAACAATTAAAAGAGATGGTGAATTGTAAAATTGAGGCGTTGAGAGCACAAGAGGAAAAATGCGTTGAAATCATGGCTTGTTGGCGGGATGACAATAAAGTGTTATCCAAGAAAATTGCCTCCCTGGAGGCAAAGCTCCTCAAAGCTTTGACCCAGGAAGTTAACAGCAATAAGAGTCAAGGGCAGGATAATGGTAGGATGGACTGGTTAAGCCTGGATCCGTCACATCACTTTTGAATGCCACTAGTAAACTCAGATATTTTCTTGCGGGAACTGGAATCCAAATTTAATGTACAGTAAGCACACTAGGAAGATCCAACCCAAATAAAGAAGTTCCACTCTGGATAAAATCAAATGAAAATTTTAATCTCAACAACCATGTTTAGACATAAAAAGTGATTAAACTTTAAAATTATCTAAAACTGAAAAGGAAATAATATTATACACTTCAAATCACAGATATAGAAACTCTGTTACTATTCAAGGCTAGCTCAAGAGAAAATAACTACCCACAACTAAACCAATAATCTAAATAAATAAATATTTAATCTAAAATATATTTTTATTTTATTTTTATGGACCATCAATTACATTCCCAACCAGCTCCTGCACCAGCCTGGGTGCAGCCTGTCTATGAGGGTGTCCTAGAGGGTTTAAGAATAGACCCAGAATACAAATTTAAGGGAGTAATGCTGACACACAGGCCTCCCAAGGTGTCAGCGCTAGCCAATCACCTCCTGCATCCTGAGCCTGATCAACCAGCCTGAATCCCAGACAGAAGCCACTCTCAAGGCCCGCCACCAAAGTCTCCCATACCAAGGTTGTTGGAAACAAAGAGGTTACTTACACCTCCACCATATACCCAGTTGTCACCTGGCCCCACATTCTTGACCCAACAGTTGCTACTTCCTGCCCCCGCGTTTTTGATACCTCCTATCAGCCATTGGCCACAAATGAGTAATCATCTACGCATACTATGTATTCAATCATTGACAGCGCCACTGTGAGCAAGCGTAATCCCACATTCTACACAAAGGTTCCTGTCCCCTGTGTTGA
>QTSX02003317.1:0-16662 GCA_014839935.2 Entomophthora muscae
CATTGAGGCGTACAAGAAAGTGGCAGATAAGAATAGGCGGCCTGCTCCCCATTATCCAGTGGGCTCGCTCGTGATGTTGGATGCTACCAATATCCAAATGAAAGCCCCTTCAAGGAAGTTTGCTCCATAGAGATTGGGTCCCTTCAAGGTCTTGGAGGATAAGGGTAATGGTGTGTTTGTGTTGGATCTCCCCCCCCTCTTATTGGATTCACAGTACCTTCAATGCCTGCCGTCTGTCCCCTTTTGAGGGGGACCTCCCCAGCACGTCTGACCCCACCTTGGTGGATGGCTCTCCCAAGTATGAGGTAGAAGCCATAGTAGCCTTGGGTAGGTTCCACAAGTCCCTCTGATATTGTGTATCCTGGAAAGTATATCCCTCTTATGACAACAGTTGGGTAAGCTCTTCAGACTGCAGAAATTGTTGGGATCTGGTACAAGAGTTTCACAGGAATAACCCCACTGCACTTGGCCCCCCAAGTCACTCCTGGCGCTCAAGATCCCCAGAGCCCACAAGAACTTCTCAGTGGCCACGCTACCCCAGGGAGAAATCCAGCCTCAGGAAAAAGGGAAGGATAATGTAAATTCACTGCCCCTTTGGCCTTGGATAGGACCGTCTTTAATTGTTGCACAAAAAAGCCACTCAAAGTCCAGAAAAACTGCTTAATTCACTCAAAGATTTAGCCCATACTGTGGATGAAAGATTTGTGTTGGCATACCCCCGCAGACCCCCAGCTTTGGTTGTCCCAGCCTGGGAAGAAACACTGGTTAATTTGGACTATTTGTTAGCATGGTATTGTCCTATCTTAAAAACAATCAGGAACGCCCAATCAAATGATGTCACATCTATGACCAGAAAGTTAAATGAACCTGAATTAGTTGAGGTGCCTTTCAGCCAATCAGGTGGACCTGCAGAAATTACCCTGAAACTCTCCAGCACCTCTGGCTCTGGCCAGCAAATTTTATCACCCAGACAACCAAATGCAAGTCAAATCAGTCATGTGACCACCCCCCTAACAACCCATTTCCTTTTAACAATGCCAGGGGATTTTGGGTCCCCTGCTTGTCAATTCTCCAATTTAATAAAGTTTTGGTCTAGTACACTTGTTTTACAAATTTTTAGTTGACTGGATCTCTGTTTGGATCCTATTGGCTAAATTTTTTAAAAGTGTTAGTTGTTGTCTTTAATCTTACCTTATACCGCCCTGGTTTGAACCCGGCCCTTCCTCTGGAACCCTTAAAACAAGCTTAAGCATGCAGTTGCTCTTGTTTTTGCTTTCATTTTTGAAACATGTGCTTGAGCTTAAAAGTTTTAGTTAAATTCATTATAAAAACTTACTTTATTTTTAATTTCACTTTAAAATTCTTGTTTTGAACCTGCTTTTGCTTTTGATTTATAAAAGAAAGACGTCCAAGCCCGTTGCCAAGCTGTGTAAGGACTCCCAACCATTTCCACCTGGTTTCTTGTTTGTAGGTTCCCCTGCTTGTCAGAATTCTACTGTTTTTTCTTATAACAAAGCCTTCTACCTTGACCAAATTTTGCAGAAAATTTAAAGATGATACTCCCAGTCTTAAAATTTGTTGTGTTTTCCTTGGCTCCATTTTTGTTGCTTTTATGGTCAACTTTGCCAGACTTGTGGTCTAAAATCACCTTCTCTTCTTGGCTTGTGGGCAAGAATCCTTCCAGTCTCTTAAATCTTCCAAATGGTCTCCTGTTCTCTGGGGAGGCTGTGGTGAAGAGCTTGGCCTGTGACAACCTGGATTTGGATGATGCTGTCCATGCCTCTTTTGCTCCTGCGGGTGAGGAGGCAATAATGCCTTTCTCCCTTGACCTGGAAAAGAGTGATTTGGTGCCCTTACGCACGCCTGTGTTGCCTCCCCCTACCCCCACCCGTACACCCTGGTTGCTCACTGGTTTGGTGTTGATGGGACTGAATGCTTATTTCCCTCAGCTATCCCATGTGTCCTCTCTGTGGTCCCCTCTTTGAGCAGCTGTCCCAGTTCTCCACTGGGCGGCATCCTGGTGGTTTGTCTCACCGGGATGGGAGCCAAACTTAGTTAGTTTAGCCCCCCTCTATCACACAGAGAGCTCAACCTGGATGTTCTTTATCCTCACAGAGAAGGTTACTGTCTCATGGGTAATTGCAACTCTATGGGAGTCAGCTACTTGTACTGCCTTGAACCTGCTAGGCACTCAGTCTAGTTGTTGGGAGTCGGCAAACACCTGGTCCACCATAGTGTGGTCAGCCCCGGTATCTACCAGTAATTTGTGGGTGTTCTCACGGAAACGGAAGGGGTAGGCTAAACGGGTTACTTTATTTGAAGAGTGACTCACTTGTAGTACGGGGTCGTCACTGTGGACTTGGAAGACGTCCAGGGTTTTGACTTTGTGGATTTTGTAGTCACAGGGGTTCTTTGCAAGCAGGGATTGAGAGGAAGGGTCAGGTGGGGTTGTAGGGCCTCTTGTTACTACAACCCCCAGGCTTTTCCCTGATCCTCAATCTGCCTAGTTGGAGCTCCCCCTCGTGGGGGCGTTTAGTCCCATTATCCTGCTGACAGGGCTGGCGGCGGCCCACTTGATTGTGGCCATTGCCAGGTGTTGCACAAGGTTGGGGTGGAGCGTCACTGGTACGGCAGAAGCCCATTGAAGCCTGGTTGTTAGCCTCCACAATGGCCTTGTAGCAGTCATCAATGGAGGTGCAGCAACCTACGGGGACCCACTTACAGATATGGGGTTTTAACCCATTGATGATGAGGGTGAGTAGCATTGTATTTCTGTTGGTCACAGCTTTGGGGGCAGCAAAAGAGCTTGTTGCCAGGCGGCAAGGTACTCAGGGACGGACTCAGTCTGTTTAGTTGCTAGAAGAGGAGTTCCCACTACAATGGGGGAGAAGGTTTTGCTGTAGCGGGACTTTGCGGCGTCTCAGAATGCCGCCCAGGTAACGTCAAGTTCCTGAATGGCCCAGTTGGTGAACCACGGCGGTGGGCCCCGTGAGGCGGCCAGACGCAGTGGCAACCCACATGGGCTCGGGAACCTGGCAGATACGGAGGCAGGTTTTGGTAGATTAGAGCTAACTGACAATGTCAGCCCCTTTGACGCCACCTGCAAAGGATTCTAGCTGAAGGTTGAGCATGCGTTGTGACAGGTCTGACTGGGGAGGGATGACGCTGGCGTCACGCTGCCAGAGGTGGAGCCAATTATACACACTCGTGAGGACTAGCTGGTCTTGGTAGACAACATATCCGTTGGGATGTCCCCCTTGGAGATTGGCAAGAAGATTTCTTGTTGAGGAGTAGCCATACAGCCCGTACTCTGTCTTTTCTTAGGGAGAATTTTTGTTTTATGTAGGTTGTAAACCTACCTGTGCTACCACTGTTGCAACAAAACCAATGAGGATTCAGTATTTGGATTGGGGAAGACAACAGTCCAATAGAAAGGACGAGAATAAATAGAATAAGGTATTGTTTATTGTAGAATATTGTGATTAATATACCTTATGGGGAAAGCCACAAGGGGGTGGCATAGTGGGAAGTTCCATGTAAGGTTCAAAGCTGAGGAATAACTTGTGCGGGGATCAGCAGGTCAAATTGGTAGTGCTCCTAATTAGGATGAAGTACCCACCATTTAATATTGCCACCAGATTGGTTCATGTTGTTAGATACGTTAGCAGGCGAGTCTGGAAACTCGGTTGCAACATAGATATAATTTCTTTTTTGAAAATAAAGATCATGTAGTCTGGCATGTGCCTTCTTGGCTAAAGGTGTCCTAGTAGAAATAGGGCATTGATCCAGATTAAACTTTAGTTTGGCCCATTGCTAGAAAATACAATTGGAGTCTGGATTCAAGAAGGAGGATTGGATTGAATTATAGACCTTGCTTCTGGACTGTGGGGGCTTACATTGTGATTTAGGGGGATCCTTGGCCAAAGCCTTTTCAGGAGTTTGACTTTGCAGTTTTGACAGCATGGTACAGTAGCTTTATAACCTGCCGAGATGAACGGAATCATGCTACCCTAAAACAAAACCATTGCAGCTGAGAATAAAGTTAGCTCAGCTTAAAACAAAAATGAAAATCAAGGGATTTATATTAAGTTACAATAGATTTGAAATCCCTTCTAACTCGTTTTAGGTTGGGTTGATTTCGTCTCAGCTGAGATGATTTTGCTTTAGGCTAGGATGACTTCACTTATCTCAACAGGTTATAAAACTACTGTGCAGTTTTGGAACAAGCTCTTAACCTTACAAGGTAAGAGATTAGATATGTCCTTGTACTCAAAGGAACAAAGTATACCTCTGGTTTAAAGGCTTTGGTGGGTATTTGAATGCTATAAGGTTTAATTTGATTGGAGGGATGTTCCTTCCAGGAATTTCGCTTTGAATAGGGTGTAGCTTTTAAGCATCTTCGTAAACGTGTTTGATAATGGACTGAGAAGGTAACTTCCAAACTGGTATATCGTTAAATTGGCCTAAGTCTGGGGTAGAAGTGCTTGAAACTTGTAGGATATAATTGAATTAGTTTAGACACAGAATTCCTATAATCTTCCGGAATTAGATAAGCAATTGTGAGACCAATGCTTGAAGTTAGCTTGAAAAGAGAAAAAAATTAAGGTATTGTCATATATTGAGCCTGAGCATACCACATCTTCCATCAGAGGAACAGTCCACATAATTCAAATGTGAACTGTCGAGAAAGTCAAGAACAGCAGGGAGAAGACGAGGGAGTGATCCCGATGAGTGATGGCCAGAGCCAATGAGAAGATAAAAGGGGCGAGTGCAGCCGCCAGGCCTTTTGTTGGCTCGAAGCGCAGCAATGGTTTCATCCAGAAGATCAATGGCTTCGCTGATATGTAAGCAATGGAGATCAAGAACGGCGCTGTCTCTAGGATTGCGGGCAGCTGTAATAGCTTTTGCTGCCAAACGGTGCTGTTCTTTCATTTTGAGATTTAAGGCTTGGCCTTCAAGTGAAAGCTTCTTGGCTACGTCCTTTTTGCCGTTGAGGTAGTTCGTTCTTGCTCGTTCGAAGTATCCATTCCGGGTTCTCGCCAAGCGAGCCGCTTCTTCTCTAAACCTCTGATAGACTTGGCCAACAGTGATGCCAGTAGCGATCCAAGGAAGGTTCTCGGCAGATTTGGGCACCTGCTTTGCGCGAGTTTCGATCTTTTTATGGGCAGGTATAGCCTTGTTGTGAGCTTGTATGGGAGCCTTCGCAGGAGCTTGCATAACATTGGGCTTGAAATTTCTAGGCTGCGGGTAGCGCTTGGCTAAAAGAGTGAGGGTAGTAGGTTCGTAGTACCATGAGGAGGCTAGATAGTGTTGAATGATATCAGTAGGGATCCAAGGCATCTTGTCTTTGATACGCTGAACCTTGATGACTCGATCGTAGCCCTCTGCTTTCTCAGGCCCAGAATCAAAAAAGCCTCGCACTTCTGCTGCAGAAGAAGCCAAAGCAGGAAATGCACGTTCACTTTTTAAGTGGACTTTAGGCTTTTTTACTTCAGTAACTTTCAATTCCTGCATCTTGTCGACAATGGTATTGGTGTCTACTTGGTGCAGAAACCGACATGCAGTCCCATTGAGGCAGCCACCACGAAGCCAAAACTTACATATTGTACCGTCCAGATCATGCCGAAACCAACAGTCCTTACGAAAGCATTGGCCCTCGAGGAAATGTCTACACACCTGGACCTTTTTTTCCTCAACAGGTTCTGTGGCCAAGGGAGCAACCTGTTCGGGTAGTTGGTTACCATGGGCTAAGATCAAGGCTGTCATGGTGGCTTCAAAGTCATATCCGCTTGCTTCAAACTGCTCCTCGATGTAGCTTTTGGGTAGCGTTGTAAACATCTTGACCAAGAAATCTATGGGGAGTTCTCCCATAAATCCTAGTTCTTCTTGATCTATTTCATCTTCAAGCTTGAATTCGGCTTCGTCAAAAATAGGGCGGAAAACTAGTGGATTTTCCCCAGAAGCTGAATAATCCATTTGCTACAAAAAAGGTTTCTAGAGAGATTACTAAATAGGATGAAAACTGGCACGAAATAATCATATTGATAGGAATTAAACGATGTTTCATCTTTTAATAAAAGGAGGTCAAGCCTTTCTAGAAGTTAAGTATGAACTTTAAAAACTTGGGAAGAAATTTTAAAAGCCACTAATTTCTTTGATTAAATAAGGTAGCGAATAGAAACTGTTGGAAAAAAGCTTTTGACGTGATAATAGAACACCCAACAAAAACAATAGAAAAAGTCTAGTCAAAATTATATTTATTACGAAGATTTTACTTGACATACCTGGTGTTCTTAATAATTTTAACTATAGATGATCAAATTGTAAGAAAACTTTATGACTAACAACAAAGGCTTGAGCAAAGGCCTCTTTGAATTCAGATTTAAATCGAGGTACACCTTGCCTGGCATAGCTTTCGCTTGGTTGACTTAATCCACTGATCTAAATCAAACCTTATCCACACAATACTGGGACGATATCATTTGATCAATCTTTCAAGTACTTCCAATCAAGCGATGAACAATCACACAGATAAGCAGATAATGATTTGGAGCATCAGGTATGGAAATGATCTTTAAAAGCTTTACATCTCAACCCCCAAATTTTATCAAGGATTGAGTTTCTTCAGGGCAAGCAACTTGGTTGCATAAATCAGTGTTGCAGGTCAATTTAAAATCCAAAGAGCTTTAATATAGATTTTATTTTTAACCTTATAACAACTTTATAATAGGTCTGAAGAACCTAAATTTATCATATGTTGAAAACTGGATCTCATTTTTTTGAGATTACACTTCTTGGAAGTAGATCAAGCATTTAAAGGAGAAACTTTAGAAGATAAAATAATTTTACTGGAATATAATAGAAGCTTTTATTACTAAGATAGTACCATAGCTTTACATATAGACAATGTATCATTGAAAATGTCAAAACCGCAGACTCGACCCACCAGCAAGGTTACAACCAAGCGGGTTTGTGACCCGCAATCCGATTATCTGGTCACCTGAAGCCAGACTAGGAAGTCAACTCAAATTACCAAATCCAACAACATGAACAGATGCTGATCCTTTACGGTGGATACCTCAATTTGGCGCTTGACTCATTATCAGGATCAAGCCACCCCCTCTTCCATCCAGCCGTGTGATCACCAATCTTGTTCCTACTATCCTTGATTCACATGAACTATATAATCACTATCTCCCAATAAAGATTATTATCTAGTTTCTAAATATTTTTCCCTGTGTCACTCTGCTAAAACAGCACAGTTACGACAAAAAGGATTATTTAGAAGCTTGAGTTTTGCCTTGAACCATAATTATTTAGGACTTTAGAGTCAATGATTTGGAAAATAGTTCTCCATAAGGAGACAATCAAAGATTTTGTGACACCCTCTGAGGGATTGGAAGATGTAGCTTTGGGTAACTTCCTGTCAGGAATATTCCTGACAACAACCTTTTAGAAAACAACATTTTAGCCATAATGGGTCTCACAGGTCAAGGCAAAAAATGGCGGCAGTTCCCCCTAATTGGTTAAACTGCCGCAAAACAGAAAGGGTTTGAAAAAAAAATTGAAAATTCTTTTATTTCAAAATTTGGCTTTTATAGCCCGTCCGCAGACCGCACAGCCAACTGCCAGGCATCTGCCACCCAGCCAGCCAGCTGGCAGGGGACGGCACACCCTCCACAGCAGGACTGTTCACCTCCACCAGATAGGGAAATTGCCAAATTGGGAAACCCAAAAAGGTCATTTCCCCAAACCCAAAAGTAGGGGGAAGTGCTGCCCAAATTTGGAACCTACTAAATTTGGATGGGGTTGACAGGCTACCCAGCACAACAATTAATACAGTAACTGTAGAGATTGAATTTGGATGCATGAAAGCATCCAATAAGGCACCAAACCAATGCAAGTCAGAGAGTAACAATTCATTGCCTGCACATCCCTTCCAAACCCACTCCCAAAAGGGAATTCCAGACAACACCAAATGTTTAGGGTTCCCTGTTCATTGTTTTGCACTATTCATGCCCCACCAAGGATGATAGTATATGATAAAGCTCAGTCACTTGATGATAGTTTGTGCTATCATTGAGTAAATTACCCCTCAATTGTTATCACATAAATCAATCAAAACTTTACCCTTCAGAAAGTTAAAGACACTAAGATTTGTCTGCCCTTCCCCAGGACCAGAAGATGAGCCATTTTATCTTCTTGGCTGTCCTTACTGTAAATTCAGAACCTGAACGTGAAAATGCAGGATTGTCAAATCCTTGGTCCAAATTTTGAATCACTTTTGCAGGAAACTCAGCTGAGTGAAAATTAAAATATTTAATAAAATAACCATTTAATTTGACTTTTTTAGGTTTATCTAAATTGGAAATTTTCAAATCTGTCACAAGTGACAAACTCTTATCAACTATGCTTATCAAAAAGCCTCAACTACGAAACTCAAACCCCAGCATCTTGCAGGCTGCCAGCCTGCAGGGCCAGCCACCTGCAGTTTTTTGGGCTTGAATCAGAACAGGATTTGACTTCAGAAAATTCTTTTAAGCTTGATGAACCAAATGTACCTACGCCAATACTCTCCACACTAAAGGTTCCTGATAAAACAGCCAATCAACGGGCAGGTCCAGCCACAGATTCCAAAATAACTCGGGCCCGCACGGAAGGGGAAACAGAATTTTCCCATAGAATGTGGGCCGCCCAGAGGCGACCAATCCCACAACCTGACTAGGGAATTTGAGCATTCTCAGTTCAAACCAGCCAATGAAATAACCCCCGCAATTGATGCCACCAAAGACTGGGAAGACCTGGTAATTGGGAAAACCTGGGCTGACAGAATTTGTGAAAGTTTTACCATGACAGATGGGCATACTTATACCCTGGACCACCAGGAAGATGCCCATCACCATCCTTGCAATAAAGTGACATGAACCTTTGGTTCAACCAGATCATACCATACTTGTTATTAGTTTCACTTCATTTACAGTCTACTCCTCGCGGCTCTGCACCCCGTGCTCATCAACCCCAAGAAACCGCGGACCAGTTGCCCAAACTTTACCGTCCACCAGGAGCTCCCTTCAGCCCAGTACATTTTACTGAGTACCCACCCAACCCGGCATATTTGGAGTTTACTCTGGAGGAGATCCTCATCCATGATCCTGAAGCTAGAACTAGAGATACTGAAACTGTTTACAGAGAAGGCACCAAAATCACCATACCTCCTCTGCTATTCTGAGGTAAGTATAATTTCCTGCCCGCATATTTGGTTCCAATGACACTGCCCCTCACCCCGCAGCCCAAGCGTCTGCAAGAATCTGTTGCCACTAATGAATCCACTTCCACTCAGATATTTGGGGTGATGTATATCACCCTCACCGGATTGATTGATTATATGGTGCCTGTAAGCAGACCTTGGGCAGTCCTTGGAAAATTGTTATCTTATATTGTAAAGTTAGCCCCAATCTTGTGGTGGGCTCTCCCTGCTGGGCCCGCGGGCCGTCTGCCTGCGAGTTCTCAGGAACCCCCCACAGTTTGGATCCCTGAAAAAATCTCTTGGGCAGATAACTCAACTAACTAAATATAAAACACATCAAACAAATGTGGGATACATGAATCAGAAATGCGGGATTCTGATGTATGATTCAAGATTTCCTGTATGTCAAACAAATCATAGACATCATGTAAAAATGAATGAATCTGAAATTGCAGGATTATCAAATCCAAGAACCAAATTTCAAATAAAAAATGAGGTGAATTTGAAATAAATTTAACATATGGGTGTCTCAAAAAGGATGCCAAAGGATCTAGAGTGGATTTGTGCTAATTCTTTTAGGAATCATAGGCATTCTCAAAAATCTCCCTATTCCATTTTAGGACGGCTAAAATTTAGATTGTAATATTCACCAAATTAACATACTGTTACAACATCTTTGACTACTTCCTCTCAGGGAATTAATGCCCTGAGTATATCACATAATGAGTCACCAAATATCTCACCAACCAACCAATAAGTTGATGGCACCACTATCAGTCAACCATCTATTACGGGGATCAAATCAATCCATATCCTAAGCAGAACACAACTTGAATAAGCCTCATGACTTAAGAGGAACATTACTCAGATAAGCCTCATGACCTCAATGATGTACATGGACAGTATGTGGCTTACCATGATAATATATATATTCCTATATTCATATGCAATAAAGTATCATTCTTTTCTTAATTTTCCCCTTTATCTTGTTTATTATACTTCCCAGAAGTATATTCATAACAGTGTCGTAACTGTGCTGTTTTAGCAGAGTTACAAGGGGGAAATGTTTGAGAACTAGATGATAATATTTATTGAGAGATAGTGATTATATAGTCATAGTGAATCAATGGGTAACAGGAACATGATTGTGTTGATCACACAGTTGGATTGAAGAAGGGGGTGGCTTGATCCTGGTAATGAGTCAAGCACCAAAACAAGGTATCCACCATAAAGGATCATCATCTGTTCATGTTGATGGATTTGGTAATTTGAGTTGACTTCCTAGTTTGGCTACAGGTCACTGGGAAATCGGATTGTGGGTCACAAACCTGCTTGGTTGGAACCTTGCTGGCGGGTCAAGCCTGTGGTTTTGATACCCCTGGCTGAAGATTGGCCTCCTCTGGGGGCAGGTCATCAGGGAGGTTGTCAGGAGCCCAGGCGCCATACTGTACTAGTTGTTGTTTGGTGTCAGGTAGGATGGTCTCACATTGTTTCTGTCTTGCTTTACAGGGTCTCAGGCATCATAGCAGATAACTTTGTCTTGATTATGTTTTCCAAGTCCTTGCACAAGGTAAGTGCTTTTTTGTAACCCTTTAGGATGATGGCAGGGCCTACTTTCTCTGGCTGTAGTTTACTTTTGTTGGTATTCATGACCCAGACTTTGTTACCAACCTCATGTTTGTTCTGGATGGGGACAAAGGTCTTTTGTAGACGCTTTTCTGCTTTTTCTGGTTGATTGCTATTAGCCTGTATGACCTGGGGATCTGAGCGGGGTGGAACCTTGCTTGGTATTTCCAGCTTAGGTCCTGATAGTGCTTGGATGATATTGGGCTGTGTGCCATAAACTAACTCAAAGGGGCTTTTCCCGGTGGATCTGTTCACGTAAGCCCAGCATACAAGCAATGCAGTTATTAGCTGCTTGTACCAGTCCTTAGGTCTCCTGGCAATGAGTTTGGCCAAGGCTTGCATGAGGCTATCATTTAGCCACTCCACGCGTCCATTGGCCTGAGGAAGGTACGGTGTTGTCACTGTATATTAGACCCCATTCTTGGTGAGGTATACATTGGTGTCTTCAGAGGTCAATTCCTTGCCTCTGTCAGTTATCAGGAGTTCTGGCTTTCCAAACTTGATGATGATTTATTTCCCTTTGAATTGCCATACATTGTTGTCTGAATGTGTCTTTACTGCTTGCGCCACTGGCCATTGCGTGGCAAAGTCTATTGTGGTGAGATGTACTTCTTTTTGTTGTGTTTCCCCAGCATGGGACCCACAATGTCTAGGGCCCACACCTTGAAGGGTAATTGTGTGCAAATAGGTAGTACTGACTTAGGTGGGGTATTGCTTTTCACAAATTTCTCACATAATTTGCATTGATCTAATACTTCCTGGACGTCCCAGTATAAGGTCAAGCCTGCAGTTTTGACATTAAGGAATTCATATAGGTTGTGACTTTTGTGTGTCTTAGGTATCTGTGATAATGTAGGATTGTGTTGACCCGCTGATGGGTGGGGACATAAGGAATGGTGGTTCTGTAGGACATTTTTTGATGTAAGGTCCCATACACGTCAGCAAAGAGGTGCTTGTTCTTAATGACAGTCTCTCTTTTTATGTCTGTGGTGCCAGGGGGAGCCCTCTGTCATTTGTCCAGAGTACCAGGAGGGGCCAATCTGGGTTGAGCCCATTTTCACCTCTTGTGGCTCTGACATACAGGCATGAGAATGTGTTGGCCATAGCAAGTTCAGGACCAGGCTTATATTGTATGAGCATATTGAACCTTTCTAGGAGCTCCATCCAGTGGGCTTGACGGCAGGATAGGGTTACCTGGTTTTTGAAGTATATAAGCAACTTGTGGTTGATCAATGCTGTGAACTCCTCTTGTTGTTCTAGGTAGCAACACAATTTGACTAGGCAGTGTACAATTGCCAACAATTCTTTGTTGTGTATGGGGTATTAGCACTTGCCTTCTGTCAGTTTGTGTGATTCATAGGCTACTGGTAGGAAGTCTCCATCATTCTTTTTGATTCTTAGTACTCCTCTAATGGATGTGTCTGAGGCGTCTGTCTCCATTTGATATTCCCCATCATATTTGGGGTATTGAAGGATGGACGCTATTGTGAGCTTCTCCTTGAGACATCTAAAGAAAAGGTCACACTGAGGAGTCCATAAAAATTTAGATTTGGCGCCAGTGATGTCAGACAGGGGTGCAATTAGGATGCCACAGTCAGGTATAAATTACTGTACATATTCAATCATTCCTAGGAATGTACAGAGTTCTGACTTGTCCTTTGGCGGTGGCATTTTGAAGATGGCCGGGATTTTCTGGCCGCCAGGTTTAATGCCATCTTTTGAGACTATGTGTCCTAGAAAGGGCAACTTCTTGCAGAAGAACTGACATTTGGAGGGCTTGGCTAGTAGCTTATGTTGTTCCAGGGTATCAAAGACTGCCCCCAAGTCCTTGTGGTGTTGTTCTACCAAGGGGCTATAGACAATAATGTTGTCCAGGTATACCAGGGTGTGCTTGCCTATGTGGGGGGCAAACACCTTGTTCATGAAGGTCACAAACGTTGACAGGGCGTTTGTCATCCTGAAATTGAGTACCAGACACTCTTATGAGCTGTATTTAGTTCAGAAGGCTGTCTTGGGGATATCTTCTTCCTTAATACAGATCTGGTTGTAGCCTGCAGTTAAGTTAATCTTGAAGAAGACTGTGGCGCCGTCCAGGGCATTAAAGAGGTTGTTGATAAGTGGTAGTGAGTAACAATTTTTTATGGTAATGTCAAAACCGCAGGCTCAACCCGCCAGCAAGGTTCCAACCAAGCGGGTTTGTGACCCGCAATCTGATTACCCGGGCACTTGAAGCCAGACCCGGAAGTCAACTCAGATTACCAAATCAATCAACATGAACAAATGATGATCCCTCACGGTGTATACCTCAATTTGGCGCTTGACTCATTAACAGGATCAAGCCACCCCCTCTTCCATCCAGCTGTGTGATCACCAATCATGTTCCTTCTATCCATTGATTCACAATAGCTATATAATCACTATCTCACAATAAAGATTATTATCTATCCTCTAAATATTTTTCCCCTTGTAACTCTGCTAAAACAGCACAGTTACAACATAACCAATGCCAAACAGGCCATCCAACAATACCTTGAGAAGAAGGCCCTGAAAGGGGGGATTTTGGGGGAAGAAGGGGATGATGTCAGGAATGACAATTTGGATGCTCCTAAATCTCAAAATATGGAACCAGAGTCAAACCCTGGACAAAACCCTTTGCAGACCACCAGGCTCATAGTTGCTACCAGCCCGCCAGGACCCAAACCCTTAGCTGTCCTGCAGGATTCTGCAAGCAAACCGCCAGTGCAAGATACCAAGAATTCCCCCGAGGTGCCAACGCCTGACACTGGCGGTTTGCCCAGTGAAATAGACAAATCTCCCCCTGGGAATTATTCCAAACTCTCCCAAAGTCCCAAGGAAGGCACTGAACCCAAAGAGGCACCCAATATTTGAATTAATAAACAGAAGGATTTGAAGACTTCTCACCCCAAAGCGGCCAGTGGCAGTCCGCCAGTGCCAAGCGCCACACTGCCATCTGAGACACCCAATGCCAACCCACCCAAGTCCAGAAAACCCAACCAAGAAGTAAAGCCTGGCAGTGTGGGATAAATACCTGTCAGGCCAAGACCAAAACCCCATTGTCATTTTTAAATAAAGGTTATGAGATATTGGTTTCCCCAATTATTGCCGTATTTTATCCTTGTAATCTGTCAGTTCACTCAAAGATCCTCTAACCCCCTGCCAACCCGCCAGCTACGTACCGCCTGCCAGGTGCTCCCTTTGATCCCGTCCACTTCACAGAGTACCCCCTAAAGCCCGAGTACAGAGACTATACCACCAACAACATACTAGCCCAGGACCCCTGGGCTGGAATCACTGAGAGAACCAGATACAACCGAGAAGGTCCTTGGTACATTACCAATCCCGGCCTGTTCAGAGATAAATACAACTTCCTCCCTGCCTACCAAATAGACATGGAGCCACCTGTCACCCCCTAGCCAATGCCTGCCTCCGCCGCCGAACTCCCGCTGGACCATACCAACAAGCTTTTTGGAATTGTATATATAACTCTCACGGGATTAATAGATACTATTGTCCCCGCCGCCGGTCTGTGGTTGTGGTTGGGCAAGTCAATGTCCTACCTCATTAAGTTAGCACCAATCCTTTGGTGGGCCCTGCCCACCCAGTCTGCAACCCGCCAGTTCCCAGACGCTAGCAAGCTGGCCAGTCAGGGTTGGTTCCCTGACAAACGGGAGCTGAGGGAGCTCCATGCCATATTGGTATATTGGGATAAATGAAGTCAGGTGACTTCCTCTAATTGTAGGTTAATTCTCATAGGCTGAGAATTACCAGTGATCTTTTAGGTAAAGATCTAGGTTTGGATGACTCAAATTTCATAGACCATGTGATATGAATCATAGGTTGATTCAGGAACTGGAGTGGTTTTCAGCTGAATATGCCCCAAATGGTATATAAGCAAAAATGGCTAAATTTCAATAAAGATATATTGTCAATTTGACGCTTTCCCTTCAAAATACTTTTTAATTATCATGTCTTCTTTACTATCATTTGAAAGAGCAAAATTTGGGTGCTTTGTGTAGAAACCGCTGCTGCTAGGAAGGAAGTTCCTACCAGTTCACTCAAGGAGGCTTGGGCAAATTTGGAGGTCTCTAAGATAGCATCTGAGAAATCTTTGGTAGAAGTGAAGGCAGCTTTTGATGAACTATATTCCAACTATTTTGCTAAAGAGGGAACCCCTGCACAAGGAAATCAAGTTTATGCATGGGACTCCTGGAACCTGCTATTAGGGTTCAATGAAATTTTACAACAGGTGAAGGACAGAGCTAATTGTGAAGTTGAGGTGTTAAGAAATAGGGAGGAAAAGAGTGTCAAAATTATGGCTTGTTGGCGAGATGACAATAAAGTGTTGTCTCACAAAATTGCCTCCCTGGAGGCAAAGCTCCTCAAAGATTTGTCACAGGAAGGTAATGTTATAAGAGTCAAGGGGAAGATAACGGCAAGTTTTACTAGTTGGACCTGGATCTGTCACAGCTACTCTAATACAATAGGCTCAAAGACTTTTATCTTAGAGTGTTTTTCCTGAAAGCCCAGTCTATTTTGGGCTCTTCTAGAAGTGTTTCAGATGATGGCCCATATGATGGCCCTTGTTCTAGAATTTAATTAAAGTTTAGAATAGTAATCATTTATGGGAAGCATGTTTGAGGTGGTTGTTGAGATGGACTAAAAAATTGCACAATATCTGCATGTTTCACTATTAATTAGGAATAGGGTTTTTACAATTGCCAGGATATGATTTGATCATTTGAATTCATAGATTCCACAAACCTGCAGCCTACATTAATTTATTGAAACCATTCCTAAGAGTGATTAACTGCTGGCCTGCGTTATTTGGTTGAAACCATTATTAAGAGTGTGAGATTAGGCTGATTGACCACAAATGATCAGGCTAATCATTGCATGCAGATATTAATCAGTTACACGCCATATTATCACTTGGTTATCATTTAATCAAGTGTAGTAATTATACACTGTATAATCATTAATTTATTATAATAGATATGGCAGTTACACACCGTTTAATTGTTAGTTTAGTATAATAGATGTTGCAATTATACACTTTATTATCACTGATCATCATTCCAATGTGTACTGAATGTGCAATGTATATTACTTGCTTTATTATAATTGATGTAACAATTATACGCCGTATAAACGTTAGCCAACATAATGATTATCATTGATTCTACACCGTATAACCTAAAGATCACCTCCTAATCCACCCTATTGGACGTTGTATCAACCCAGTCCCACACTTCCTGATGGGCTTTTATGCTCATATCAGACAAGTGATATGCAAAATATCAGGAAATACCAAGTTTGGGTCAGAGATACATGGCGTATAATCAGGTTTCTTATTGGTTTGGGTCAGCATTACACAGCAGATAATTCACGGGTCAATACTGGATTGAGTCTGCTATTATATGGCATATAATTCCTAATTCAACCTGTTGCATTAATAAGCAGAAGACTTTCCAGCCAGAAAAGGATCACTGATTAAGCCCTAAAAATGTAAATACCAAAATTCCACCTTCCAATGTTAGAAGACAGATTAAAGACCATTTATAAGTGTCAACTAAATATGGCGTAGTTTCCCAGCGCAATAATAGGCATGTAAGATACAGCCAATCAATAAATGACAGTAGGCTAGCTCAAGAAGAGCGTAGGCTGTAGCTGAAGTGCCATGTACACCTGCAAAGGCCAGTAGTAACACATGTGACAAGGACAGCCAATCAGGATAGACACAGCTAGCAAAGATGGACTTATTGCAAAGG